>RJWM01022952.1:0-32905 GCA_004363535.1 Dasyprocta punctata | reverse complement strand
ATTAAGTCTTCCCTAAATTTCTTGTAGAATTCAGCAGTGAATCCATCAAGGCCTGGGCTTTTCTTTGTTGGTAGGGTCTTAATTACATTTTTAATTTCATTAGCTGAAATTGGGTTATTCAGCAGCTTTATGTCTTCTTGATTCAGCTTTGGTAATTCATAGGTTTCTAGGAATCTGTCCATTTCTTCTGTGTTATCCAATCTATGTGAGTAAAGGTTTTCAAAGTAGGTGTTGATGATCTTCTGTATTTCCACTGTGTCTGTAGTGATTTCACCCTTTTCATTTCTTATTGCATGGATCTGAGGTTTTTCTTTCTTCTTCTTAATAAGGTTGTCTAGGGGTTTATCAATTTTATTTACTCTTTCAAAGCACCAACTCTTTGATTCATTGATTCTTTGTATTGTTTTCTTAGTTTCAATTGCATTAATTTCTGCTCTAATCTTAATAATTTCCTCCCTTCTTTGGGCTTTGGACTTGACTTGCTCTTCTTTTTCTAGAATTTTGAGTGGCATCATTAGGTTGTTTATGTGTGTTCTTTCTGTTTTTCTGATATGAGAGTTTAGTGCTATAAATTTCCCTCTGAGGACTTTTATCATTGTATCCCACAGGTTCTGGTAATTTGTATTTGCATTTTCATTCAATTGTAGATATTGTTTAATTTATTCTTTAACTTCTTCTGTGACCCATTGGTTATTTAGGAGGGTATTATTTAGTTTCCATGTGTTTATATGGCTATTGTATGTTTTTTTTGTCACTCATTTCCAATTTTACTGTGTTGTGGTCAGATAATATGCATGGAATTATTTCAGTTCGTTTGCATTTACTTAAGCTTGTTTTGTAGACCAGTATATGATCTATTTTAGAGAATGACCCATGTGCAGCTGAGAAGAATGTGTATTCTGATGTTGATGGGTGAAATATTTGGTATACATCTACTAGGTCCATTTGTTCACAAGCTTGATTCAGTTCTGCTATATCTTTGCTGATTTTTTGTTTGGTTGATCTGTGTCTCTGTGACAATGGGGTGTTAAGGTCCCCTGTTATAACTGTATTATTGTTTATTTGGTTTTTCATGTTTATTAAGAATTGTCTTACATAGTTGGGTGCTCCCATATTCGGTGCATATATATTTATGATTGTAATCTCTTCCTCTTGAAGTTTTCCCCTAACAAGTATGTAGTGACCTTCTTTATCTCTTTTGATCATTCTCGGTTAGAAGTTTGCATTGTCTGCAAACATAATAGCTACCCCTGCTTTTTCTGGGTTCCTGTTGCATGGAGTATTGTTTTCCAGCTTTTGAATTTTAGTCTGTGAATTTCCTTTTGAGTGAAATGTGTTTCTTGTACACAGCATTTTGTTGGATTTTGTTTCTTAACCCACTCTGCTAGTCTGTTTCTTTTTATTGGTGAGTTGAGACCATTTGCATTGATTGATACAACTGCTACCTACGGGCTCATCCCTGTCATGCTATCTTTCTGTGTTGGTTTTCTACATTTTCTGTTTAATTGCTTGCCCTGCTTAGTGGTTTCCTTTTGTTGTTGTTCTTAAGATTGTGGCTATGTTTGTCCCTTTCTAGAGTGTCTTTCAGTACTCTTTGTAGTGTCGGTTTGGTGGCCATAAATTTTTTCATTTGCTCTTTGTCATGAAAGTATCTTATTTCTCCATCAATTTTTAAGGATAGTTTTGCAGGGTACATCTGTCTGGGTTGAAAGTTATTTTCTTTCAGGATTTGAAATACTTCACTTCAAGCTCTTCTTGACTTAAAGGTTTGTGTTGAGAAGTCTGCCGTGATTCTGATAGGCTTTCCTTCATAGGTGATCTGTTTCTTTTCTCTGACAGCTTTTAGTATTTTGTTCTTGTGCTGCATTTCTGATACCCTTATTATTATATGTCTGGGTGAGGATTTATTTTGGTTGTGGTTAATTGGGGTTCTGTATGCTTCAGTTACCTGTATTTCAGATTCTCTTTCCAAGTTTGGAAAGTTTTTTGCTATTATTTCTGTGAATAGTCTTTGCAGGTCATTAGTATTGACCCCTGCTTTTTCATTTATGCCTATTAATCTTATGTTATTTCTCTTGGCATTGTCTCACAGCTGTTGAATTGTTGTTTCTTTGTTCCTTACTATTTTTAGGAGATGTTTTCTTTCGTGACCAAGACCATGCTGTCTTTAAGATCTGAGATTCTATCTTCAACCTCATTTAAGCGGTTTTTCTAACTTTCCTTGGAATTTTTCATTTCCTGCATTTCCAGTTGCATCTGTTTCATGGATTCTGTTTGTGTCTTATATTGTTCATTCAAGGTTTCGATCATTTTCTTAAGTTCTTCTATTTTTTTGTCTTCCTCTTCCTTAGATACACACAACATTTCTTTAATAATGATTCTCATTTCATTTTTTAGCTGAGAGAATATTTCTGATTTGAATTTCTCTATAGCTTCATCAAGTTGTTTCTTTATTGCATTTTCTATCATTTCAGAAAGTCCATTTGTGTGATTCCCACTGTCTTCCATTTCAGTATCTCTTGGGTTTGTTCTTTGTGGGCTGGGGGACTGATACTACCTCTTGGTCTTTTGTTTTGTCATTTTCTTCTAGAACCTATGTGGCTCTGTGTCCTGCAAGGCTGGCCGGGCGTTCCCCTGAGGTTCGCGCTGATTCTTGGGTTGCACTGAATCTGGGACCCGGTAGAGCTGGGTCCTGCGTGCAGCAAGGGAGGACAGCCTCCTGGGGGTTGCTGGTGGAGCCTCTGCCTTAACTGGTGGGGGCCAAGGCCTCCCGGTCCCAGGGAGCTAGGCAGAGTGTACCCTGGAGTGATGCCGCCTGGATTCTGGGTCTGTCTGCAGGTTCAGAGCAACAGGTGTGCCAGGGCAAGCCTGGTCAAGTCCCAGGCCTATAGTGCCGGGAGCAACCCAGCTGGGCGGGGGTCTGTGCGCGAGTTCTGGGATGGTGCACGCATAAGCCCCTCTACTGAAGTATGGAGCTCGCACGCACTCTGCACTCTGGTGGAGGGAGCCCAAGCTCTCCAAGTCCCTGCAGCTATGTTGGTCAGTCCCCGGTGAGCAGCTCTGGGGTCCTGGACTGACCTGGGCTGGGCTGCATACTTCTGTGTCCTGCAAGGCTGGCCAGGCGTTCCCCTGAGTTTCCTTATATAAATTTTTATAAGGAGAACTTGAAGGATGAAGATGGCATGTTGTCTAATATTATGATTCTTTTATAAACGTTAAAATGCTGCTTATTTTAACTTTGATTTTAATTACTAATTTTGACATGATTATTGACTTACTGGAAAGTTCTGAAAAAAGCAAAATGGGAGAATTTCTGTAATACCTTATTTACGTATGCTACAATTGTCAAAAGTAATAATTGATATGGTATGGAACTATAATGCTGTTAATTTAATTATTTATAGTTATATTAAGTGCACCTTTTTGTTTTTGATTTCTTTTTCTTTGTTCTATGTTTTTTCTGTCCAGGGTTCAATCCAGGTTCTCACTTTGCAATTAGCTACTGTATAACTATTGTGTTCTAAAATCTGTGATGATTACTTACACTTGTTTCTTTTTTTATGCTTTTGAGACAGGGTCTCATTATGCAGTTTGGGCTAGCCTTGAATTCGGTATGTAGTTCAGACTGGCCTAGAACTTGCCACAATCCTCCTGCTTTAGCTTCCTGAGTGCTGGGATGATAGGCATTCACCACCACGCCTGGCTTTCTTTATGCTTGTTTCTTTTGTGATCTTAACAATAGCGAAGATAGAAGTCAATTTTATAATGTACCACATTAGTATTTGTTGGATGTTTATTTATGATTAGATTGAAGTTCTACCTTTGGGAAAAACACTGTACTGTAGAAGCAAAGAGATGTTTCTATAGCATCAGGTCAAGGGTTTGTGATGATGACACCTCTTATTATTGATGAGGTTAATCTTGGTTAAGGTGATGTTTGCCAGGATCTCAATATAGAGTTACCATTTTTGATTTTATAACTGACAAATGTCTTGGCAGAAAAACTTGTACTATATAAAGAGTCTTTTCTCCAGAATTTTTCTTTTTTGATTTTGGCATTTGCTTGTTGTACATATTTTACTTTGTGCTACTTGTTTGAATGTTTTTTTTTTCTTTCTTTTTTTTTTTTTTTTTTTTTTTTTTTTTTTTTTTTTTTGTCTTTACACTGGGATCGAACTCACAGCCTTGCACCTGCCAGGCAGGCACTTAAGCCACTAAGCCAAACTCCCAGCCCTATTTTTTATGAGGCAGGGTCACTTGAATGGTTTTTTAAAGTTTCAGTCTGTCTTGGTTACAGTTCTCTCATTGCTGGGACAAAATACTTGACACTCAAAACTAAGGAAGGAAAGGTTTATTTAGTTCACACTTTGTGGAAGTTTTAGTTCATAATCAGCTGACTCTAATGCAGGATGACATGGAACAGGGGCAACAGTTTAAGGTGGCAGGAGGTGGCCAAAGCAACCAGAACAAAATGGAGTGGGGAGAGCAAGCTTCTTTTTCTCCCTTATATTGTATGCAGCCTACCACCCCATAGGGTGGGCATAGCACTTGTTGGGAGCCCTTGAAGCTGGAAATTGACCACATGTGCAGGGATGGGGCATGGCCATCCCAAGAACAAAGAGCTTCCAGGGCAAACCATGTGAAGAAGCTGCTTCAGCGCAGAGAACACCCAGCCCCAAAACAATCTGAACAGTAGGTTGCTAGGACAATGGGATACCATATGATATTAAATTGCTAAAAGGTATAAATAAATGCCCCTTCCATCAGGAGAGAAAGGTCTCCACCTGACCCAAGCTTTGTTTCTTCTTTATTTTCTCATCTTCTTGCAGTCCTTCACCCAAGAAACCTCAAGGGCCACATGGGTCCTGGCAAGCACTCACATCATCTCCCTGCCCTCCTCTTGTACAGGATGCAGATGTTTACAAAGTGAGGACTGTGGCTTCCTGCTTACTTAAACTTCTAAACTTTGCATGTTGACACAATGTATCAACCATTACCATTCACCCCATCAACTTGGCAACCAGACACATTTCTTTAAACAGTTTTTCAGATACAAAAACATGCTTATTCTTACCATTTCACAACTTGAACATTATTACACAGGTTTAACAATCCTTAAGAACCAGTATTAAGTCTATTAATATGATATTACAGTAGAACCATAACATTCTGTCCCTGGCCCTGCAAAGACTCAGTTGCATCCCTTTATGCAAAAGATATTTAGTCCATCTGCAAGAGTTGCCAAAGTCCTAACAGTTTCAGCATTGCTGAAAAGTCCAAGTCCCAAGTCTTCTCTGAGATGTAAGCCAAACTCTTAGCTGCAAACCCCTGTACAAATGAAAAGTTAAACACTTCCAATGTTCAGTGGCACAAGATAAACATTTTCATTCCAAAAGTTGGGAGTACAAAGGGATGAGACCAAAGCAAGTTTGAAATCCAGCAGGGCAAACATCAAGTCCTGTGGTTCCACATTCAGTATCTGACACAATCTGTGGCAAATTGTGAGCTCCAAAGGGCTTGAGTGACTCCACTCCTATGGCACTTCTGGTGGTTACAGTTCCCATGGCTTTTCTCTTAGGCTTCTTTTGGTCTCTTCTTGCAGCTTTCCTTGGGTGATCCACAATCTTGGCTTTTCTAAACTTCTGGGATTTCCACTGCACCTTTGGTTTCACCCTCTCACCTTTGCACACTGCCCTCTCAGGGGCACACTACCTGGTCTCCCAGGCCTTCTGAGTTTAAGGTGAAAGCCTTTTTATCCCCATAACTCTTGTATTCTGCATGTACCTAAAACCAGTGCCACATAGACGATGCCCAGGTCTGCTGCCAGCTGGAGCACCTGTCAGGCTTTCCTCTCTGGATTGCCAAGCACTCTGAATCCCATTCTGAGGAAGAAATTTTCTATGCTGCCACCATTATGGAACATAGTATTCTGTGACTTTCCTCAAAGCAAAATCTTCCATTTTTGCAGTTTTGAGGCTGCACAGGGTGGCGAGTTGCTGCTTCTTGTCATGCCCTCAGGCCATCTTTTCTACTGTCTTGTTCCTTCTCAGCAGTCACAATCTCCTCAGCTCTGTCTTTGTAGTCTACAACTTTACTGGGGCTTCCTTTCCGGCCAAACTCACAACACTTGAAATCATCCTGCTGGGCTCTTTGCTTTTGATTTACAGCATAAATCAATCCCCAACAATAGCCATGCCACAGCCTCAACATCTGACTGCCTTGAAATTGCTTCTGCCAGATTAGTCTGCTGCCTTTAATCTCAGTCTCAGGCAAAGCCTCTGAACAGGAACAAAATGCAGACAAACTTTCTGCCAAGCCTTAACACACGTCGTTGGGTGCCCAGCAACCAGTGCAGTTCTTCCCAGCAGAAACCTCCTGAGTCTTGTCTTTATATTTTCTGATCTTCTGAGCTCTGACCAGAATATCCTGTACAGAGCAGCCTAAGGCATTTTACCCCTTCTCTTTCAGATGACATCTCCAAACCTTTCCAAACTCTTCCCACAAGCTGTTCTCAAAGGCTCTTGAACCACAGGGTCAGGAATAGTTACAGCAATGTCCCTATTCCTGGTAACAAATTCTGCCTTGGTTACTTTTCTCTCATTGCTGGGACAAAATACCAAAACTTCAAAGAAGGAAAAGTTTATTTAGCTCATAGTTTGTGGAAGTTTCAGTCCATACTCAGCTGGCTTGTAGGCAGAGTGACATTGCACACAGGTAGGAATTTAAGGCCGCAGAAGACAGAAAAAGCAGCAAAACTGAAAGTGGAATGGGGGAGAGCAAGCCTCTTTTCCTCCCTTATATTTTAAGCAAGCTACCACTGCCAGGGTGGATGGAGCGCTCACACTGTCCCCCTGCCCTACTCTTGCACAGGATGAGGATATTTATGAAGTGAGGACCCTGACACCCTGCTAAGTTGCTTTCTTAAACTTCTAAATATGTCAAGTTGACTCAATGTGTTCAACCATTACACAGTCCTTCTGTATTTTTTCCCCTGTAAGAAAGAGCTTTCCCCTTTTTTTTGTCATTTATTTAGCTACCTATATCAATAGTTATGGGTTCTGCGCATGTGAACTGTGGCCAGGCTCAGTGTGGCACCTGCCCAACATGACACTGGATGGCACATCCCTGCAATACTGACTGATGCATTCCTTTTCCAAACCTGAAAATTAAATTCCCCACTTTTCATGCATGCACCAATATTACCCCAATCAACTGTCAGTACATCATTCTGCCTGCCTCTTCAAACTCCACCCTCTGTCAAACCGAGTAAAAGTCCACTGCTTGTTTGTCTGCTTCAGAGGGACCTTGCACTCTTCTGCAGCTCTCCCATGCCTGCAATAAAGGCCTTTTTTCCTTCTTGTTTTTCTTTTTCTGCCCTTGCTTCTCTGCTGCACCAAGGAAAAACCTATCATTTTTGGTACCATGACTCAGTTCATGGTGAGTGGGTCCTGAGGCTACCTCTAGTTTGAGCTCCCCTGTTGGTGAGCTGCCTCTTTGCTTTCTGTTGCCCTCATTTCTTCTCTTCCTCTGGTCTCTGTCACTGCTGTTACTAGCCTCCATCCAACACTGTTCCACTTCAATTCTCACAGGTGAGCCACCTCTCAATTTGGGGTTACTGTCTCATAAATTGTGAGTTCACATCGGGATTCTCCCCATGTCCTTCAGTACCTCATCCTTTTGGATTCCCCACTTATTCCCTTGGTGACAACTGGAGGGTTTAGGTGTCAGGGATCTACAGAGTATCTCTTTGTCACACATTCCTGAGAAGGGTGATGACTCTCCAAGGGAATGTGGCTTGGCTTTTGTAGTCTTCAGGTCACCTTTAATTCAATCACGATGGAAAAAATTCCTTCCCAACCCCCAAAACACAGTCCACTTGGGTGTTTCACCCTAAGTCTCCTAAAAAAAATCTTTACTGCCAGAGTACTTGAACCCAGTAATGCCAACCATTGACTTGACAAGGACACTTTCAATTTCAGTGTCCTCCACAATCTAGACAATTTCTGCTATCATAATAGCAAATGGATAGAGATTCCTTATGTTCAGGCCTTTTATGCTGTCAGGGCACATCCCTCCCTCATTTTATGTGGGGCAGCCCGAGCTCTTTTGGCCCACTCCACATTGCCAAATCCCCCACATTATGATCACATTCATCCTATAGATGATGTCCCATCTGTCTTTGCCCCCCTCCTCCATATCCCCGAGAAATTTCTTGTTCCTCCTGTCATCATCATCTCCTCTCCTCCCCATCACCCCTTCTCCCACCTGCTCCTCCTCCATCCTACCATTGCCATTTTCCCCACCTGCCCATCCTATCTAATCTTGCTCCTGTCAACATCTACCACCTTCTGACCCCTCTCAGACTCTGCCATCCTGTGTCCCCTCCTGCTTGCCGCCACCTTCCAGTCTACAAGGTGACAGGTCCTGTCATGTTCCTTTTTCTCTTTCTGACCTATCCCAAATAAGCTCCTCCACAGATCTCTACAACAATATAAAAGAGCTCCAATTTGTGATTAATTCCTATGACTTCCTAATAGCTGTCTTTTCTTTAATAACTGTCTTTGCTTTCACAAGTATTAAAGGTTTTATTCCTTTTGATTCTTACTACAAGAGGTCTCTGTTAATTAACCTACAAAAAGGTTCCAACTGGTCTATTTATACTTACAAATGTAAAAACTATAGCATTATTATAATCCAAAGTGGCCAAATGTATTTTGAGTGCTCTTTAATTTTATAAGGTGTTTGTCTGTTAAGCTGTGTATGTTTTTATGTCCAATCTGTACAGATTGTCTATATATGATTCATTATTTGTCATACCCACAAACAGCTGTTTTTTATTTTAGCTCAACAATTTTTTCCTTTTCCATTTTTGGATCATTTGTTCAAAATTTAATATGGGTTTTACATCTAAAATCATGCTTCCACCTGAGTTGCCAGTTGGTCAAAATGATGCTATAATTGGTTGTGTAAATTTATGTATACTGTCATTTATGTATCATGACTTGAGAGTCTCTCGTTCAAAAATAATGTTAAATGTTGTGATTGGGTTTTTCATAAGTCATTAAAATTATTAAGATAATTAAATAAAATCCCTCAGGGTGGGAAGAGATTATTGGCTAGGACTTCAACTGATAAATAAGAAAGTGACCACCTGGTAACATTTAACCATTTCTCATTCATTGATTGGAGGCCTCAATGATCTCCATAGCCTTGTGGGAGACACCCCAACTAAAGTTATAAAAATATATTATTGAAATATGTTCACATTGGTTATCATCAAAAGAAGTAATACAATAAAGTTTTTGATTTCAAAATGCTCTGATACAGAGGTTTCATGTGGCTATGACAGATTGTTATTAACCTTATGGTGTATTAATGTATTTATGCTTCCACATTTATGGGTTTTCCAAAAATGTAAAACAGATTGTTTGACAAAATTTTGTTTCTGATTCAGACCTCTGCCTGTAACAAAAACTTATGAGATGTACATCCCACTAAAGGTCAACCTGTTGGATAAACATTTTTTATATATTAGATTGACTAAAAGGGGTATTTTTGTCAAATTCATGTTGTTACAAAATGTCATAATTGTCATGCTACAATGTTATGTATGGTTCTATTTTATATTCTGAGATGCTTGATATTCAGGTAAGATAGTATTATTAAATTTACTGCCTTATTACATTGTAATGTTATCAGTTTTCTCTTCTGGATGTTCAACAACTGAGGTTTGGAGACCAAAAACCAAAAAAAAAAAAAAAAAAAAATAGATAGGCTAGGAAAACAATCAATATTTTGGCTCCAGCCCTCTGAGGTCAATAAAGACCTGGGATATAAGATAACCTCTGCAGTGACATCCCATAACTCTGTGAGTCCCTGGTCTTCTGATCAAGGAGACTGTGGGATCACAGAGTAAAGTGAGCTATGATATGTTGTGTGCCTAAGTAGAGTCACCAGGAGAAAAATATCCCAAGCTTTCACAAAAAACAACTTGGTCAAGCAATGGCCATGACTCATCCTGATGGCTGACTCTGTCAAAAACTAAGAGGCTGTATACATACTTTCAAGACAAATCCTAAGGAGACTTAACTGACCTTGATAGGTAGCAAGAGGTTAATTTTAATTAGTATAGGTCTCAATTTAACTTGGTTTTAAACATTCAGCTGAAAAGTATAATGGAGAGATATATTAAAAATGTCATAAATTAGATATAAAAGTGGTCACATGTACCACGCTAGAAAAAAAAATGCTGTTACTTTGTTAATCAGTCAGGTATCATGATGGATAAGGTAAAAATCCACAAATATATTGCCTCTAAAACCAAGGAGGCCTCTCACCAGGATTTTTCCATCTGGTCTTCCCTAGGAGACTGGGCCCCACTATCTTTTCCCCCTGGTGGGACCCCTCATAATACTTGTTTTTTTTTTGCTTATAGCTTCTTGTCTATTTAAACTTTTTTCAGGATTTCTTCAATCCAGGTTGCAGGCCTTCACAACCAGATAACTCCTTGTCCTGGCTGATATCCCAGGCATGAGCTTTTATATGGGCAATACCTGCCATCCTAATGACTGCATCAGTTACCATCATGATACCCCTGTTTAGCAGGAAGCAGTTTAAGAGAGTTGTTACCCTTTAACAACCAAAAGATGGGAATGTTGGGTTCTGCCTGTGTGAATCACAGCCAGGCTCAGGGTGACACCTGCCCAACATGGTGCTGGATGGCGCATCCCTTCAATACTGACTTCTGCGTTCTTCTTCCAAACCCGAAAATTGAACTCTGCTTTTTGTGTGCACACCAACTTTCACCCAGTCAGATGTCAATATGTCATTCTGCCCATGCCTTCAAACTCCACCCCTGTAAACCAAATAAAAGTCTGCCGCTTCTTTGTCTGCCTTAGAGGGATCTTGCATTCTTTCCTCCCATACCTGCAATAATAGCCTTTTTTTCTTTTTCTATCCTTGCTTCTCTGCCACACCAAGGAAAAACCTATCAAATAGCAATCACAGGTTTTGTTTCACTATATGATTTATAATCCAGTATTATAATTTAATTTGCTACATAAATTGTTCCAGCTTTTACTACCAAGGCTTTTTTTTTCATATTGGGCTCTGTGCCACTTTGACACACTGCTTTCCTTTTGTTCTTAATTTTTGATATCACAGAGTGTTCCAGGCTTGTTTGATATTTTCTGTGCCTTGATTTGGGAATGATCCATCTCTACTAAGTACTCTGGTCACTTTTATTTAGAATAGTCCTTATCTCTGTCTCTGTCTGTCTCTGTCTCTGTTCCTCTCTCCTCTCTCCATTTCTCTCTCTCCCCTCTTCCATCTCCTCTCTCCTCCCCTTTCTTTTTGTGCTGAGGATTTAACCTAGGGCCTTCTGAATGGGAAGAAAGTGTTCTGCCACTGAGCTACACTCCCAGGACTAGAGCTATTTATTTTAGTGTTTGTGACCTAACAAGTGCAGATGTGTGAAGAGTGTATTGCCTTCAATTTTATACATTAGAGAGGATTGGACTGTAGGTGCCAATTTGAATTCTGTTTTTTATGGAAAGAGTTGAAATTGGCAGGATTTACAGTGTTTATAAGTTCTAAGTTTTTCTCCAGTGATGATCTGTATGTGCTTAGAAAGCGGTGCAATCATGAGCTTTTATTTATTATACTCTCATATGAAGCCAGAATATTTTATTAGCTTAGTAGCTTAATTGAACTACACCATGATCGATAACTGAATGTAAGTAAAGATACATGAAAATCCTATAAAAAGTGTCCTCAAATGAATTATGATGCTTTTCTGTCTCACTGGCATTTTGGGGTAAGGTTTTGAGCCTGATTCCTTACTCTAAAAATAAAGTCTTTTAGCTAGTTTCCCCTATGCTTTCTTTACAAGTCCAGAGTATTCCTTAACATCCAGACCATTTTTTGGTGCTCTCTCTCTCTCTGTCTTTCTCTCTCAATTTTAGTGTTCACTGACAAACTTTACAATAGTAAAATGATCGTTTCATTCCAAGTTCATATTTCTGTGAATCATATTAGCAGTGATATAGTACTACATACATAATAACACATTATCTGATCTGAGATTACACCTGTACTCATTCTTTGTAATAGTTATTGACCCCTCTACAGTTTTGGAGACAGCACATACATGAGCATGTGTGTACACATACATACACACAGTTACATACACACATAGGACCATGACCCTTTCCTGCCTACCTGTGTTCATTGCACTGTTGGCTGACATTTTTTACAAGGAATCCCTTTTTGTAGCACTGGGTGTTGAATACAGGATGTTCACATTGAACCACACCCTTGGTCTTTTTTTATTTTGAAATAAGGTCTTGCTAATTCACTACATTGCTTGGTTGAGGGTTGAATTTGTGGTCCTGTGTCTGTCTCCCAGAGTGCTGAGGTTTCATGGGGGCACAGGGAACCATTACTGGATGGGATGTTTAGCTTTTTGGTAGATAAAGGATTTGGGGAATTCAAGTTCTTTAAGCTCATATAGCAGTCCCTCCACTCCCAACCCTGTCTGGTCTCAGGACTCAGCACCCTGAGAGCATCTGTAGGATTTTTCCTGTGAACTGTAGCGTTTTACCATCCTCTTTATCTCTGTTTGAATGTCTAAAATGTCTTCTCATTGACTGAGATAAAAGTGATAATATTTGTGGATTAAAATGTGTAACTGGAAAGAGTGAGTTGGAAAGATATAAGCAAGAGGAAGGTGTCTATTTATGGTTACAAGTTGGGAGAATGTTGGATTGTGGCACTAGCGAGGGCAAGATCATTAGAAAGATCAAGGGGAAGGAAAGGCCATGGACAGAGAGCTCCCATATATATTCTGAAATCACTGTAGCTATTGAGATACTAAACTTTGCCTTGCATGCAGCCACTCATGTCCATTGGTGCTGCTTTGAAAGAGGCTCGCACTTGAATGCTATATGGAATGTGGGTCTGTAGTAGTGTTGGAGATCAAACCCACTCCTGGTGCATGCTACACACTTGGTCTACACTAAGCTACTCCCTAGCCTGTTTCCAGTTCCAGTTCCACAGTGTTAGCTAGTGTGTTCAGAAGGGAGAAAGAAAGGGGGTTTCTTTCTAGGAAACAGCAAAAGAAAACTTAAGTATCATGCATTATTATGAAGACCCAAGGAGTGAAGGAGGTCTGTTATTCACAAGAGTCCTGTTTATGGTTCTCAGGTTTTAATGATTATCCCACCAAGTCTTTTAACTTCATGTTTTTCTTGCCATTACCCAAATCCTATCCTCTTATCTTAGTTCTGTGCCCTGGTTTTCTTTAGCAGCCCCCTGACTGGCCCTCACTCTCACACTTCCTTCCCCTTTGGTAGGGTTCTCTACACAGCAGCAAGACTGTTCTTTGAAAGAGTCAATTAGTGGGTGCTAATGAGGAGCACTTCCTGATTAAAGGCCTCAGGCTTCTCACCAAGCTTGCACAGTTTCCATAATGGTGTCTTCTCCAATCTGTCAAACTCACATCAGGACCCAGATCACCGCTGAAGAGGTGCACAGTCCCAGAGTACCTTGGTAAACTGACTCCAAAACTACTTTTCTGATCAGCCTTGGAATTTAGAATCAACACTTGATGCTTTAGGGTGGATATGTTGAATGAAACAACCTAAAAAGCATTGATCACTGGAAGATATTTTAAATGCAAGGGATAATATTTTAGATATTAAAATTCACATTTTGCCTTCATTTCCACATACAAGTTTGAGCAATTACCTGACAGTGACTTAATGGCACTGATTTTTCAAGATTAAAGTCTCTTGGCACTGACTTCAATAAATAGTTTAAAGGTGGTCTGTGTTTAAGCAACAGCCCAATAACCATAAGGAAAAGAGCAATTCTCCATTTATAAAAATGTTCTCTAGTGAAAAAGATAAGGGATGACCCCAAACTCTTGGCCTGAGGCTGCTCTCGTGTCTACCAACTGGTATAGTACTTATAACTGGGCAACTGTCTAGCTGAGGATTTAAAATCAACTTTTGTCTTTTTCTTACCTATGTGCGGTTTTCATTGTATGAAAAGTGAATTTTGCACTCTGGTTAAAAAGAGTATATACTTTATGGTTAAAAGTAAATAAAACTGGTATTTTAAATGCAGATTTTCATTATAATGAATACATCAGGATATAGTGAACTTTTAAAAACATTTTTTGTAGAGCCTTACTACAAAAACTCCAACAAGAATGTGTTTCCGACGAAAGAAACAGCTGGAAAGGAGAAAAGAAGCCCTGTGATCTTATTTTAAGTTGGTTAGGTTTGTAATCAGCCCGGATAACATGAGCAGACTGAGTGCAGGTGGATCATGACGTCCTGTGGAGGTTTTCATCCAAGAACTTGAAGTCTTTGAGGCAGGTGTAAGGCCAGACAACAAGAACAAGCCAATTAGGATTTGCAATGTTCTTGAGGCTAGGAAACAAGAATGGTTTAGAGGCTGTCACAGAAAAATGCACATATAATTTAAGTGTTTATTTCTCTTTTATATAAATTGCTGCTAATCCAGTGAGAGGAACATGTGTTACCACAAAGTTGCTACATGAGAAAAGATTATTGTGTACTTGAGTCAGTTGCCACATTTTGTGAAGCATCTAAACCCAGTATACTGTATTAGTTAGATTGGGTGTTTTTGGTTATTGTAGTGCTGAAGTATTATATTTTCTTCATACTTTAATCCTTACTTTATTTTTTGTTCATTTTAGGGAAATGTATATATGTTCCATGTTGGTATAGAAATTGTTTTTTTTTCTTTTTTCCTTTTTCCCCAGCATAACACACTTCAGTTAGATGGGTTACCTTGGTCAGATTTGCCTAATCACTTGGTTTATGACTCACAAATTACAGAGGACCTGCATTATTAGAACCCTAACAAGAAAGTACTACTGAGCAATGTGGGTTGCAGACTTAATCCAGCCACATGGAAGGAAAACTCTGTGCACACACTTCCAACACTGTTACTATACTTAGGTTTCAGTCCACTGTCTTGTATCAACATATGTGATCTTTTTTGCATGCTTTTGTTCCAGTCGTTTCTTTTTATTAGTGGAAAACCTTACAAAACTCTCTTTTCTATCTAAAGTAAAGCAGTATGTCATGTGATTCCCTTAATAAGTCTTCAGAGGTTTTAAGTGTCCTCAGTGGCAGAACATCACGTGAAGGTTGCAGTAGGAGAGGTGATGGCTGGTGTTGAATTATTGTATTTTGATTTCTGAAGACCTGGGAAAAATGACTCAAAAAGTTTTAAAAGCAAAGATTAGTGTCTTCTCCATTGCCACTTCAAGAGAATAGAAATTTGGCTAAATATTACCATTTTGTTTATAGATTTAAAATCAGCTATTTACCTTTAATATCTAGGTTTCAATCTTTGAATTATTTTCTACTTTTCCAGTTTCCAAAATGATATAGTCTTAGTATGCTAAGTTTTTAGGTATAAAAACAACTATTCAGTGACTAGTTTTGTGGTAGCTTTTCTATGATATGTCTTTGATTTTTAAACTTAAGTTTTTTTTTGTCTTTTCAAGACTGGGTTTCACTATACAGTTTAGATTGGCCTTGAATTCACTTTGTAGCCTTGACTCCTCTCAAACTCCTGCTTTGGTCTCCTGAGTGCTGGGATTAAGGTGCATACCACCATATCTGGCTGCCTTTGGTTATATATAAATTTGAAAAATACCTGGCTAGTATTGATTCTGCACCATTTTTTCTCTTTTCCAAGATCTCCAGTTATAGATATACCAGACTATTTTAAATCATGTATTCTGTTTCTTATGCTCTTTTATGCAATTTCTCTTTCATTTCAATCTGGAGCGTCTAGTTTTTCAGTGGTGATAATTTTTATCACTCAGAACTTCTATCCTGGATGTTTTGTATGTGCAGGTTCATTTGAATCATGAATTCTCTTTTTTAACCTGTGTTTAATCTGATGGTAAACAATTTATTTATTTATTTATTTATTTTGTGAAATAGATGCTGGTTCATATGTGATAGTCAACCATTTTACTTGTTTTCTTGAACATTTTAACCATCTGTTTTAATGTCAATGTTTGATTACTCCAGTCTGGATTTCTTGTGGTTCCTCCTTTCTAAGACATTGGTTCCTCATGTCCTGGAAGCTTTGGCTATGTTCATCAGAAAGCTGCTTCTCATGTTTCATCTGCATACTTTTACGATTGTTCTAAAATGATGATTTGTTAGGAGCATCTGTACTACCATAGGTAGAGAGAAAATTCTTCATAGATGACTTCATCTTTTAAAAGTAAAGCCAAAGTTTATTTCAGTTGTCATTTTATATCTCTTCTACAAACTCAGTTCACTTATGGTCTTACTTTAATTAAAGCTTAGTCACTGTCTCATCACTGGGACAAAATACCTAACACCCACAATTTAAGGGAGAGTAGATTTATTTTGCTCATGTTTCAATCCACAGTCAACTGGCTTCAAGGCAGAAAAGTATGGTAGAAGGGCCTGGTGGAGGAGAGCTGCTCACAGCATGGTGTTCAGGAAGCACACAGTATAAAGGGAGAAGCTGAGGAGGAAGATACACTGTTTCAGATCATGACCACAGTGACCCACCTCTTCTGGCCAGACCCACTTTCTAACAGTAAGCCTGATTTCATACTCCAGCACTCTGATCATCTTTCAGAGTCCCTATATATGAGCACATGAGGCTTTATGGAGTTTAACTAAAAGACTCATGAACATTTCCTTATACAAAATGCATTTAGTCCATCTCTGAGAGTTGCTGAAATTTTAACGGTTTCTGCATGCTAAAATGTCCAAGTCCAAAGTCTCTTTGAGATCAAACTCTTACCTGTGCTCCCTGTAAAAATCAGTAAGAGAGTTAAACATTGCCAACATGCAGTGGCACAGGGTAAACATTCCCATTTCAAAAGAGAGAAATAGGGTTATAAAAACAAATGAGACTGAAAACTGACAGTGAAAATATTAAATCCTGTAACTATAGGTCCAGCACCTGGGACAAGTTCTGGTGATGCATATGAACTTCACATGGCTTGGGCAGTCCTCTCCCTATAGAATTTCTGGTGATTGCAACCCTCGTAGCTTATTGCTTGTACTGGCTTTTCTCACTCCTTGCTGCTTTCCTCAGATGTTCCACATTCTTGGCTTCTCTGGCTTCCTGGAGTCTCCACTGCACTTTAATCTTTACTCGCAGTGTCACACACTGCCCTCTCCAGGGCACACTGCATGGCTTCCCAGGCTTCTGAAAATTGATGAAAACCTTTCTGACCCCACAACTCTTGATTGTGCATGCCTGAAAACCAACATCATGTGGATAATACCAGTATCTGCTGCCAACTCAAGAAATAGGCAGCCCTTTTTCTTCATAGCTACAGAGGCCTCTGGGTGCATGGATGGCTGAACATAGTGAACCAAATCTCAGAAAATCAATTCCCTAGGTGACTTTCTCCTACCTTCTTTGGTAGGGTATCCTGGATCTTTCTTCTCAAAGCACAGTCTCAGTTTGGAAAGCTCTTAGCCTGGAAAGGGAATAGTTTTGCTGATACCCAGGATGCCCTCGAGGCATCCTTCTTATTGTCCCTCTGCAAATACTTGGCTTCTTCTTAATGTGAGTCTTTTTGGCAACTAAGCTTCCCTTTGCACCATCTTTGTTGGGTGTTTTGTTTCTTGCAAAACCGAAAACACTTTAATGGACTTTGTGTTTTTGGTTTTCAGTATAAAACTGGCTAAAAGCACCCAGTAGTATCCATACCACAGCCCCAATGATAGGCTGTTGAAACTTCCTCCACCAGATTAATGAATCTACTCTCCTTTATCTCAATCTCCCACAAAGTTTTAGAACATAAACAAAATGTAGACAAATTTTCTACCAAAGCAAAAAACCCATTTTCTCAAATCCAATTGCTGTTTGAATCTTTCTTCCCAATTGAAACTTCCTGAACCTGGACTTTACATCAGCCTTTTCATCAACATTCTGGTCTTCTAAACTCTGACCAGAATCTTCCGTCATGCTCTGCTTACCACATTGGAGGGCTGTTTATACAGCCAGCATCTCCAAACCTTACCAACTGCTTCTGCAAACCACTTCCAGAGGCTTCTGAACTACATGGTCAGGTAGTGTCACAGCAATGGCCCCAATCCTCTGGTATCAAAATCTGTCAGTCACTTTCTTGTCACTGAGGCAAAATACCCGCCACTCTGAGTTTAAGGGAGGACAGGTTTATTTTGGTTTATGTTTTAGTCTGTAGTCAGCTGGCTTCAAGGCAGGAAGGCTGATGGAGGACTGCTCAGGGCATGGCATTGAGGAAGCAGAGAACATGAAAGGAGGAGCAAAGAAGGAAGTTAAACCTTTCGGTTCACACCCGCAGTGACCCACCTCTTCTGATCAGACCCCACCTTCTAATGGCGACTCAGCTATCAAGCCCTCAGAATCCAATAAATTTTCCAAAATTCTGCCTGTAAGCACATGAGGCTCTGGGAGGTACCTCTAGCTATAAACCATAAAATGAACCTTTTGTTACATTTATACTCTACTCTTTAGTGCCTATTTACTTAGGAATGTTATGTCTATTTGGAGGTATGTATTCAAAGGTGTGGAGTACTACTCAGCTATTAAGAAAGATTGCATTGAGACTTTTATAAGTAAATGGTCACGACTTGAGACCATACTCTTTAAGTGAAATAAATCAAACCCACATGTGTAAATACTGTATTGTCTCCCTAGTGTAAGAAACTGAAAAAGTATATATGATCCAAAATCTATAATAAATACTGTGGAAGGGTAAAAACAGCTCAAAGAGCAAAAGTAACTGGGAAGGGAAAAGGGGGAAAGAGGGAAGGGAAAAGGAAAAGATATAAATCTGTATATATGTATATGTAAGATAACTAAAACTAACATACTGCTGAATGTATTCGTTATTGAGAAAGAATGATTAATACTGATACGATTAGATCAATTTTACATGTCTGTATCTGTTGATGTAAACAACCATTTTAAAGATAATGATACGCAATATTGCAACCATTGTCAAGTTTCTATCATCCTGTTTTGTAAACCTGTAATGTTACTGTTGTGCATTTACTCTAGTCGTTTGTTTGTCTGTTTTGTTTTTTGTCTTTGCTATATGTGTCTTTTTTTTTCTGCTTACAAAAAAAAAAGATTAAAAAACCCAAAAAAACAAAGGTGTGTCTGCCTCTAATTCTAGTTTCTGTGCTTATTATCACAGTAATGTGGCTGTTCATTGAGATGGAATCTATTGATTGCAACAGTTTAAAGTAGACTTTAAAATGAACTGTTTTTTACAGTCTCATTTATTGGGACTATCACTTTATTATTGTTTTTCCCTCTACAGAAAGGCAGAAGCTCTCCAGGTGTCTCCCAGTACTGACAAGATTTGTATCCCAGTGTCACAAGGAAACACCAAAGGCCTTCCTGAAATGACCTTAAGTGACCTAAACACATGTCCTGAAAGAAACATGCTAAGTTTTCATAACCTCTCCTACCAAGTTAAAATGAAGAGTGGCTTTCTCATTGGCCGCAAAACAGTTGAGAAAGAAATATTGTCAAATATCAGGTATGTGCACAAACTTTTTAAAAGACCACTTTATTGACTTAAAATGGACTTCACAGCTTTTTGCAACTGGAAATATTGTGTACATACCTTTATACAAATACTTAGACAATACTTTCATCATTATTGGCTAAACTAGCTTTCATCTCTAAACATGGATTGAAATGATTGTTTTGCTTTGTAAGGAGTATATGTTTAACTTTGAAAGGAACTGACAAGTTTTTAAAAAATGGTAGTACTTTGTACTTTGACCTTTGTTTGAAAACTGAATGATTAATGTGTCATTTAGGGGTTTTTTTGGGGGGTAAGTCTTATGTTTTGATGAAAGAAGCTTTGTTGTATAATATACTGCTTTTTGATAATGAGAATGTAATTATAACCTTTGTGTTCTAGTTTTTTGGTCTGTGTAACAGAAAACTTTATGATGAGTTAAACAGTTGTTAGGTATGTGTGCCCTGTATGTGCTTTATATTCTAGGAGCAATAATGTTACAATGATAGTATACTATAAAATACTTTGTTTTTCAAATAGGCCTGTTTTAAATGAATTATGTGTTTATAATAGTTCATAGTGTATAATCATTTACTCATTTTTTCTCCATTATAGAGACAAAGAGAAAATATTTATAATAGAACTGTAGTTTGGCTTAAGTTATATAGTTGGAAGTCAAAATTGATGAGAATTTAGGATTCAGATAAATGCAGTTATTTCTGTTTTAAAAACACCTAGTAATTATGATTTTCATTTTTTTTCATCCAACAGCAAATTCAGCATTCAGAGCCTCATGTTGAAGTGGGAGCTAGTTTGGGAGGGAAATGAACATTTCTATAGAACCTGGTATCTGTTAGTTCACAGATGCTAGCCATCAGAGTTGTTAATGTTTCTCTAAATTCTAGAGAATTGAGCCTATACTTCTCCTTTATATTCTTGAGAAGTATATCTGGGTTTGCTCAAAGATATGAACCCTGAAAAATTGAAAAACTCTTTCTTAATATAATAATCACAATTGTTTGTCTCTTCATATTTTGTGCAAGAGTAGACAGTAGCATAAGTGAATATATACAGTTGAACAGGTATAAGATGTATACTGTATGAGGGTACATTTACTTCACTTATCTTTTCAGCCTAGTAAATTAATGATTTGATGCACTAAGTGTCTCATCTGCTCAAAGCTTTACACCATTTTTATGGTTGAATGGTATGCCTTTATGTAAATGGAGGTCATCATCTTATACTTTTATAGGCAGTCAGACCTACAATTCTTTAATTTTTATAATTAAAAAGACAGTGAGGGTTAGGATTCACTTACTCATATATCTGGTTAGATATCCATGAAGAAGTCAATCCCATTATTCACTTCAGTGTTTCCAGTCTTTCTGTGTCTACCTGTTTCCAGTAAGTATAGTTTTCGGGCTGTAGAAAGGGTTGCTTTCATTATCTTACTTTTGATTTATTTGATAATACCATCATCATTCAGCAAGGAAAACTATATTCCAGAAAAACTGATGACAATCTTGATTTTTCCCTTGGAGTTTTGTTTTTCCTTTCCTTTTGTGAAGAAGATAAAACAGAATCTCATCATGTCAATTCAAAACATTTTCCCTTTTATGAAACATCTTTCTATTATTCTTAGTTCATTTGCATACCCAGCACTTGAGCATTTTCTCTCCAGTGCCAAAAATCTATGGAAAAAAATCATTCATTCCAAGAGACAAGTGGATATCATATAATCACGAGGGAACTTTTGTATCCTCTTTAGAATTTTGACTTAGCAGTTTCTTTTGAAATAACCTCAAATTTAATCCTCAATGAACATAACCTTCCACCCAGATTTCCCAGCTGACCAAATTTCACTCCCATCCCTGTGACTCTTTTTTGTACCCACTGTCATTTGTGGTTTTGGGGAGTCACCTGAGAGCAGTTGTCCAAGTGGTGCTCATTTATCCCTAATCCTTTGGTACATACTTGCCAGAAGAAAGGATTCTCTCCTGTGTAATTGCTCCGTCATTGGCAGTTGCCTTAGATTGAAGGAAGTGATGGTCCCGGGGGCCACCTGTCATGCTCCTAACAGTTGTCTGATCACCACATTGTGTCTTTTCAGTCTCACTCGGTTGGATACTTTCTGGTCATATCTTACCCCTGGTTATATTAAAATGGCTTGTGTGGTCATGTTGCTGGCTGTCAAAACTACCATAATGCCACCTTTTCTTTGTATTTATGAGACATTATTTCCAAATCTTGTTCCTCAATAAACTTTAACTCATCAGCTTCAGCCCTCATTGATGTCTCCTATCTGAATCAGCAAGCATGTGGATAGTTGTCAATGGGTGATTTTCTACATTTAGTATTAATACTTTGTATTCTATTAAAAGTGAAATGCATCATTTCTCATCTTCTTTCATTTGTATTTTATTCAGTATTCATGCATAACCATCATCATCGTCATCATCATCGTTATTTATCTTGATATTTCTACTGTTTCTGATATGGAAAGTGGTAGAGTTTTCAAAAGTTCCACATCTCCCTCTTTCTTTTGATTTATCCCCTCAGCATATAGTATTTCCTTGACACAGAAATCAGTTCCAGAGTCACCATGCACTAACCCTGATGTTCATTTTTGTGGAGGCTGGCATTTACAAGCTAAGATCTGGGTGTTTGGAATGCTCATTGCTTTTTGAGTGTCATTGCTTCTAATTCTCCTCAATGGACAGACCTAGGGAATATATGTATGAAAGTCCATATTTGCATGTGCACACATATAATCTGTGTTTGTTAACAGCCTCCCTTGCACCAGTGTATGGGATTTTTTTTCCTAGGAGGGATAAGAAAAGCAGTAGATGGCAGACAGCTGCTCCCCCTGTACCCTGAGAGTTTTCCATGTGTAGCTTTCTACAGTTCTCTGTGTAGAGGAAACCCCTAACCTCACTGACGCACCAATTCTAATCTAACATTTTGAGTCTTTCCATGTCTCCATGTTTATAAAATCTCAAAAATGTAAACATCTGGTTCTTGTTATTCTTAATATACTTACTGACTGCTCACTCAGCTTTTTTATTCCCTAATATAAGCATCTGCTCAGTCCCAGCCACCTTCTCTCTTCCTCTAAGTCCCCACTTTGCACCTTTGGTCTCGGGAGCTGGCAGTTACTGTATCTCTACCCGGAACATCTGTTATCGTCCTACTGAGAAAGGGATAGGGTTGGGAAGCCTAGTAGAAATGATTCACACAGTATTTAAACATGGAACAACAAACGTGAATATAAGTTTTCTTCTGGGAAGAATATACATCTTTTTAAATAAATTGTGTCCTATTCCTTGACTTTTGTTTTTTATTGGAAACATTTTCATTGCTGTTTTATCTTTATGGCAGATCTCATTTATTTAAAAATGTAGAGATTTATTTACTTAGTAAATTTTGAATGCCTGTGAAGTGCTTGGCATTGTGCAAAATAGTTTTAGAACTAGGTATGTGTTCTATTCTCAGAAACCTCGCAGTCTAATGAGTGATTCAAGATATTAGAGAACAGGGGACAGATACATTAGAAGCTACTAACTGTGAATTAGTGGTCTGGGTGCAAGGGAATCAGGGAGTGAAAATATGGATGTGTGTGTGTGTTGTGTGGGTGTGGTGTGTGTATAAAGAGGCATTTTATACTCCAACAATGGCATTGACATCTCTTGTCTGTAAACAAAACAAGGCCAAAAGATTGACCATTAGCCACTAAAATGTAATAGATTTGACAGAAAACCTTCAAGTAAGGTTCATTTCATGTATTGTGTCACTCTGTTACTATTTCTCTCTCTTTGCCCTCCCCTGTGTATGTTATGGGGCAGTAGTAACAGGATGACACAGTTCTCTTGGGAATGTTTTATGCTGCGGTCCAGCTGGGCTAGGTCCACAGAGACCCCGAAGGTGGGCTAAGCGTCGGCGCATAGAGAACAGACACACAAACAGCTCAGAGACTGCGTGAATCTGCTTCGTCTATTGCTTCTCACTACTACTGCTGTTACTACTACACTCTTACAAACTCTAACAGAATAATTTGTACTTTTTTTCTGGCAAGGGTTGAAAGTTTAGATAACAAGAATGAGATCAACAGGTGTTTCTGTGGTTACATGGTTTCTATGGTTACATGATTCATCAGCATACATGATTTGTCAGCATAGGCAGAAAGTTTATACTTAGTTAAAGACCTTGAAGCGTGTTTTGGCTACTAATAGATTACTGATTGGTTTTTAATTAGTTGAATCAAGTTTCTATATTTACCTATGGGAAAAAATCTCAATAATTGCTTTAAAATATTAATCTTGATTTAAGGAGGTCTAATGTACTATAGGAGGTCAAATTGTTCTAAATGTTCCATTATGGTAGCCTAGCTAAAAGCCTGCAAAGCACAAGACCATATTCAGCCATGATTTAGCCCCCCTATCCTCCTGCGATGTTCTCACAGCTGCAAGAATGTGTTATTTACCTTGTTTCTTTTAAAAGACAAAACATAGTAGCATGTGGGCCTCTCTGCATGGAGATTCCTAGGCAGCCCCAGCCAGCTGGTCATTATTATTATCAGTAAAGGCTCTCAAACTTCTACTCTGGCCTTGGCCTTGTCCGTCTGAGTCGGTATCAGACCACTACACCATTAATTGTAGAAAAACATTTTATTAACTATCCTTTTGTTCTTAGGGAGTCTGTAGTTTGTTTACTGATTTTGTGCATGGGAAAGAAAGAAGAGAAATTTTCCAAACTGGATCAGAGCACAAGTTAACACAATAGTTCCCAAGAAACATTAACCTATTCCCACAGAGCCAATTTTTATGCTGCAGCCTTTTCTTAGAAAATGTCCTCCTTCCATGTTTGGACTTTGTCAGCAGAACATGGATCTATTTTCTTCCATGCTTGGACTTTGTCAGCAGAACATGGCTAGAAAAGGACGCGGCAGTTTTACAGGAAAAGGAGAGATAACTGCACACGAATGCTCTAAATCGGTGAGGTAGACTATGGATGGCTTTTGAAGGGTGATGAAGTGTGGAGGGGGCGGGTAAGGAGATCAGCAAACTCTTACCACAAAGTACCAGATGATAAATATTTTCAGCTCTTTGAGCCATGCTTGTGTGTTGTAATGAGACTCTGTCTTTGTAAAATGAAAGTCATCAACACTAGGTCAAGTGCAGAGCATGGCTCTGTTCCAAGAACACTAATACAGAGAACAATGATCGTCACTAGTGTGTTGACCCCTGGGCTGGACATTCATACACTCCAGGAGGGCAGGGCTTTATCTTTTCTTTGGTTTATCAGTTTATTTTGTTCTCAGTTGTAATCGTGGAATAGCAAAATGTCTTGTATATACATTGTAGATACTTAATAATTGTGTGAAGTGGATGGAGGTGGGGTCAGACTGCTCTGAAGGGAATTTTGCACTTGTGATGATACATTGTTGTTGTTTTCTGTAATGCTATAGCTTAGTGTCAAAGGAAGCCAAACTAAGCAGCCTGTTCAATTCTTTGTCTTAACACATTCACATTCAGTTTCTGGTTGGATTGTTCAGAATTACTTGTTGTTATTTGAGTATTTTTAAAACCCTAAAAGGTTTTATGGCATGGAAGCCTTAGTGAATGGCTAGTTTGTTTCTTAACATTTTAGAAGTACTTTGTAGGTAGTTATTAAATAAGATGAATCAAAACCATTAGATAAATACACTTTGACAAATTTGCCCAATCATTGGGATTGCTTATGTGGTGCTCACCATCAAATTCAGTACCTCATGCTTGCTAAGAAATGTCACTACCACTGGCCTACCAACCATCAGTGTGTCTTTCTCTTAGAGTGTAATTAATGTCAACAGGATTTTTCCATATTACAGCTTGTTTCAGGTTTACAGAACTCCCATGGTCTGTTTGACGTTTTGGTGAAAGGTACCCCACCCAGTTTATGAGCAAAGTGACAAGTACTTTTCACGCTATACTCTACCTGCCACTTTTAAGAGCTGGTGAAGGTTTCTTATCTTTTGAGAGTTACGTGCTAACCTTTGGATTTCTGTTTAGGAACTGTTGATTTTTAGTGTCATGTTTTCTGTGTCTAACACTGCTACTGACATTCTACTAATCCATGATTAATTCATGGTGTAGGACTTCACTAGGTTGAAGGTGAAGTGATGTGTAAATATTGATAAACACGACAGTATGTCCCCAACTTATGAACATTCAAGGTACAAACTTTCACAGATACAAATGGACCTTGCATTACAAACATTCATAGATGTGAACAAATCACAGAAGTAGCTCACGTGTCTGCCATTGTCACACTTGTGCTGCTGTGCTTATTTTATGGTGCAATAGTGTACAATACTACAGTAAAATAGGGGACTTTACAATAGTACAGCAAAATAGGGAACTTACTGTATTTCTTTTTGTGTGTGTGTTTTTTCTTTCTTGCTTGCTTTTATTTTTTTTTTTGTACCAGGAGTTGAACTCACATCCTTGCACTTGGCAGGTAGGCGCTTTACACTGCTGAACTAAATCCCTGGCCCTTATGTTTTTTTTTTTTTATGCTTTATATTGTGTATTTGTGTCATAGGCATGTATAAGACTTACTTTGTTGGGCTTACAAGTGAATCTGATTTAAGAATGTTTGCCTGAGAGGGAACTTGTTTGTAAGTCGGAGACTTATAGTACTGTACTTAAAACTGTATTAAAAGGTATAAATGTAGCAGAGATGCTTCAAGACAGTCTGTTGCTTATCTCAAGGAATCTTGAACATTGAATGTTCCAGCAAGGATACAAGGTTTTCAGAATAACTTAATTTATAAGAACCACAGCCACTTTTTCTTATAGGTCCTAACTACTGATTTACATACTTTGTAAACTAGTTGTTTATTAATCAATGATTTTTATTCTTTTTTTACCTGTTGGTACTTGTTTTCTGTCCAGTGTCATAAAGCCTCATTGAATGTATTCAGTGAAGACTTTAGTAGAAGTTAAAGTGGAACAATAAGTCAGTATGGTTTTGTGTTTACAGTGGGATCATGAAACCAGGCCTCAATGCCATTATGGGACCTACAGGAGCAGGCAAATCTGTGTAAGTGCAACAGAAAATATCAGTAAGCCTTTTCTGTGCAGTTTCAGTTTGCTTTTATTTCTTTATTTTTTATTTTTGATACTGGCAATCAAACTCATAGCGTTGAACTTACCAGGTAGGCACTGTGCCACTGAGCTGTATCCCCGGCCCTCAGTTTGCTTTTTAGAAATCAGTTTTACATGTGCAGGTGTTGGTTAAGAATTTACTGTGCATGATCAGGCTGGTTCCAGGAGCTGTGGATAACATGCGGCTGGGCTGCTTTAGGTTTTGTGTCAAAGACCTGAGAGTCTTCTTAGATCAGTTATATGAATAGGGGTTGATAGGGTGAGCGGTGTACACCAATGGGACATAGTATGCTCTAATGCAGAGAGAAAATACTGGGGTAATATAAAAAGTGAGAGTTGAAGCAAAAAATCTATGTGACAGCATGAATATTAGAAAAGGGAGCACACTACCTAGATTGAGGCCACCAAACATAGACCGCAAGAGGTCATTTGGGAGGTCTGAGCTGAATAAGCCAATGATGTCTTGTTTTTATGATGTTGGACTTTCTCATAGCACATAAAGAAAAGTGAGAATTCAACTATGTATGCATATTAGTACATAAATATGTTTTGTATTAAAATCATATATGTATATATATTTATTTTAGCTAAGCCACAGAATGTCATTACTAGTTCATTTTCTAACTTGAGCAGAATTTGGATTCATAGTAACTGTGACGAGGTCTGTGTTGTAGGGAAAGATCTGACATTTATTTCCTTTTTAGCTTATTAGATGTCTTAGCTGCAAGGAAAGATCCACATGGATTATCTGGAGATGTTTTGATAAATGGAGCACCTCATCCTGCTGATTTCAAATGTCATTCAGGTTATGTAGTACAGGTAAGTATGAGTGGGTTTGCCTTTTAAGATTCCTCTGTTTCTGTGTGGGCCAGTGCCTTGGTGTACAGTTTATTTAGTGTGCTTCCGGTGGATGAAATGGCATGTTCACAGAACCAACCTTCTTTATAGCAGTACTCCTTAATTCATCATTAGACTGACAGTGGCATTGAATGGAAAGGCAGGGAGTACCTGCAGTCTGACCCTTATAAGGCAGTGATTGTATTTATATAAGGCATATAAATTGTAGCTGAAATATTATTTCTAAAAGGGACTACTGTTGTCCTTTTGTGCCCCTCCTTTACCTGTGTCCTTCCCCTAAAAGATGTCTTTGGCAAATCCTTGTACAAAGCAGCCCAGAAATGTCTAATTGTAGTTGTCATAATTACCTGTGCTCTCTTCGATTGTGCAGATGGGGGACAGAAATGGCTTCACAGCGCTGTGGCTGTCTGTATGTAGAGTCACTGCAACTCTAGAACTAAAAGTTCACAATTAGCTAGACCTTACTTTGGGTGTGCTAGTTTTCCATTTTAATTACCTGTATGGTTTAAATTGTATATACTCCAGTGCTCTTAGAAAAGACTCAATATGTCTCATTCAAATACCATTTTGTCTTAAGGACCGTGTCATGATGGGCACACTGACAGTGCGAGAAAATTTACAGTTCTCAGCAGCTCTTCGGCTTCCAATGACTTTGACAAATCTTGAAAAAGAGGAGAGGATTAACAAGGTCATTGAAGACTTAGGTCTGGATAAAGTTGCAGATTCCAAGGTAATGTGTGAATTCAACTGAAAAGCTGGCTCCATTGCTTCAGGCCTATAGCAAAGCAGAAACATCACCTCATAGAAGACAGGAAGGAGAGAGAGCAAGAGCCCGTGTGGTAGGTTTCCTCGCTGCACTTTAGTTTCACCCAGGCAAAAGTCCACTGGAGAGTGCCGCCTGCATTTGGGGCAGCTCTTTCCCTGAGTTTGTTACCCATGTGCCATCTGTGGAAATGCCCTTATAGACACACTCGGAATTGTGCTTTGCTGGTTTTTCTCAATCTGGGCTAAATGATAAGATTAACCATCACACCAGGGAAAAAAACCTTCCATGTGTGGTAATGTGACCTTTAATCAGAAGTTTCCTATAACTGGAAGTGGCCAAAATGTAAACCCTGAGCAAAGTGACTAGTTACACAATATGAAAGTGGACTTTAGGATGCAAAAACAGTTTCGCCAATGACTGAATATGGGTGGGATGGAAAAATGTTCCTCATGATCTTGCTCCACCTGCATTTATCAGATCCTCATTCTTTTGATACTTTTGCACTGACTTTGCTTCCTTTCTCTTCTCATTTTAGCTATTCTTCTGCCTCTTTTTCTCTGGGGGAGTTTGTTCCTTTTTTTTTTGGAAGTATATTTTTGGAGTTGCTAAATAATTTGAATCCAAATTCTTGCTCTTCATGTTTTACTTTGCTATAATTTGGCTTCCAAAATTACATTCATTGTATTATGAATTCAAATTTGTGTAGTGCTCAACTGCCTTTCTTTTGGCAGTTTTGTCTCTCACTCCCTTTTTTCCTCTCTGTTCCTTCCTTTTCTCTGCCAGTATTTCTTTCCAGATTCTTATTTGCCAGACTCTTTCAGGGTTTAATGATCCAGTTGTGGGGAAGAGTAACAAGGAAAGAACAAAATTACTCCTCTTTTGTGGGGTGAGGAAGAAAAAATAAGAGAAATGAGTGAATTTTACAGTTGATGAGTTGACATGAGCCTTGTGTGAAAATGAGCTGTTTAGGTTGTAATGACTGTGGTTTAGCCCATATCATATCCCTTCAGAGGTAATGAACTTTTAGGGGTTTTCCTTCCCGTGATACTTGCTGGCAGTCTTTTATGTGAAGCATATTGTGTTCTGTAGACTATCCCTGGGGTGCAACCATTTACTACTTAGTTTTGTTGTATGACTGGTTGAGTTTTCTTTGGTTTGACTCTGTTCATTTACTTGACTTTTTCTTTTCAGTGAGGCACACTTTTCTACTGTGGTTTTATTGCCCTGATTTACTTGCTTAGATTTTCAGGAAAGGTATGCAAAAGCAGGTACTGACTTCTTAAAATTCGTATTCTTAAAATTCAGCTTTCTGTAATCTCCCAATCTCAGTTGGTTGAAATAATTTCAATTTTCATGTTGTTTTAATAAAAATGAAAGTATTTTCTCTCTGAGGTAGACAATGGTATGGGAAGGAATGGATCCCTACCTATGCCAATCAACATTTTATTCTGTCTTCTTTGGTTATGTACCCCTTGGAGAGAGCAAAGCCTGGAAGTCTTTCACCCCTTCCATCTTTTCTGTTGCTTGCCAGATGACCAGCGGGGGTGGTTTAGGATGGAGCCAGTTGTAATAAGTCTGCTTCCCTCCTCATCAGTACAAACTAATATGGAGATTTGCTTGGTGCACTCCCAAGGCTCAGCCTAACCCAGGCACTGAGACACAGTTAGGTCTCTGGCCTGCTTTGTGAAGCCGTGCAGGAGAGAGGCAGCTGTCTGCATTCGGGTGAGCTGGGTGGGCACAGCTAATCCTGCCCAATCCATTGCCCATGTCTCTGGTGTTCCCAGATCCATCTCCCTTGCATAAGCATGCCTGCCTGCCAGGTCCCAGAACATTTTAAACTGGTCACCAAACTGCTAGCTTTAAAAGAGAAAGGAGCTCCTTTCCCTTCTGTGTTACCATCTGGCTACTCACCATATAGTTTTCAATAGGATTGTTCCAGTGCTGTCTCTCCAGGGCCAAAGTGAGTTTCAAAGTAGACCCAAGATGAGAAGTATAGTAATTCTTGCTGTTGGTTTCCAGGAACAAAAGAATGCAGGAATCTTTGCTTTTTGGAGCAGCAAGCTCATAGCAACCTTTTGAAGAAGACTTCTCACTACAGTACCAGGAGAATATGTTGGGAAGTGCAGAGGACTTCTTTAGTGCTATACTGCTTTGCAGATCCCAGAGCAGCTGTGTGCCCCCCGGCACCGTGCTGATTCCTATGTCTCTGTGTCTCCCTCTTTCTCCACTGGCCCTGCCCTCTGCCCTGCAGCCTGGTACTCAATGCTAAGGTGTCCCCTCTTCCTTTCTCATCCAGTATCCATGGTCTCTGTCTTTTCCAAAGTTCTGTATGTCTGCACCTGAACTTCAGATATCCACTACAATGATCAATTGCTGTTTATTGTTTTTATTTGTTGATTCTTGTTTTCGTGGTACTGGGGATTGAACCCAGGGCCGTGGCGGTGAGTTATAGCACTCCCTCTTTATTTTTGGTTTTGAGACAAGGTCTCACTGAGTCACCAAGATGCTCAGTCTGGGCCCAAACTTATAATTCTCCTGCAGAGTGCTGGGATGACAGGTGTGTACCACTATGCCCTGCTTATCTGATTGTTTTTTATTGTAACTTGTGAAGAAGAAAGTGAGTGCTGGCAGCTTCTAACTCATCACCTTGAAATTCTTTTTATGCTATTTCAAACATAACAGAAATATAGGAAAAATAATCTGTTTATTATAGTGAAAGATTGTAAGATAAGTAATATAATAATATAATTGGTAGTACTATTACCTAGATTTTTCATTTACTAACGTCTTATTCCATAATTACTTCAGTTACTTCTTAATGAAGTATTTCAAAGAAAATTATTTTTCACACTTGAATACTTATTATGCATCTATAAAAAATGAGGACATTTTCTTACCGATACCATTCTCAACTAACAAAAAAGAACATTATTTTTGTATCACCAGCTATGTGAAGTCCATATTCATTCACATTCCTGCTGTCTTTTGTAGTGCAGTTGTTAGCAGGACCCAATTAAGAACCATATGTAACATTCAATTATTGTCTCCCTGGTGGCTGTTGATTTCTGAGTCATTTCCCATTGCATGGCTTCCCAAAATATTCCTACTCCCTTTGACATGCATAGTAATATCAACTGATTGCAAAGTTTGGGTCAGATCTCCCATGGAATATCCTGCCTTCTGGATTTGTCTGAAAGGATGAATTAGTGATTCTGTGGAGGGTTAGAGTATGGGCCACACCAGTTTGGAAAACTTTGTGGAGATTGGGCAGATGCTAATATGGTTGGGCACAAAGTGAACTTTTTTAAACTTCAAGTCCACCCTCTTCTTTTGAGCCTATTTAGAGACTTCTGACGGGCAGAAGGTTTTTGGGCAAGGTGTTGTTACACAAGTAATAATTAGCTATAGATGTTGATTCTCTTATTTCAGGGCAATATATTTTATATCCTAAATTCCTTAACACTAAATATCTGACTGGATATGGAGTTGAGTGTAGTGGCATACGGCTGTAATCCCAGCGCTCTGGGAGGCCACTGAGGTAGAAGGATCTCAAGCTTGAACATAGCAATTTAATGACTTAGTGAGACCTTGCCTCAAAATAAAAGATAAGGAAGAGCTGGGGTATGGCTCAGTGTAAAGGCCCTGGATTTAATCCAAAATACTGAAAAAAAAGTGTATATAGGGAATTATTAAAAACTTGGGATTCATATCAAATCTAGCCACTTAGCAGTTCTAAACTGGATCAGTTTATCTATATGGTAAAAGAAACCTTTTTTCTTCTTCTATCTGTCCATTTAGTTGCTATTCATAATGATGAAGACAATGAGATGTATTGTATCTTATACTGCTGGTATAGGTTAGTTCACTAGAGAGTAGTGACCACAGTCATTTTTGCTGATAAAAATATTTTGTTTCAGGTCGGTGGTCTGTCTGGAGCAGAAAGAAAAAAGACCAGCATTGCAATGGAGCTGATCACTGATCCTTCCATCTTGTTCCTGGATGAGCCCACTAATGGTTTAGACTCTAGCACAGCATATACTGTGCTTTCACTCCTGAAAAAGTAAATGCTGCGAGAATTCTGTTCTTTCATTTATTTAACATCTGAGCATGTGTGTGTACCCAGTATCCCTGATGCAGAGGATTCAGGATGAAACAGCACAATTTCTTATTTCCTTAGAGGGCAACAGTCGGTTAACACAGAAGTGCTATCAAGAGAGGCCAATGAGGAGCACATGGAAGGATGGCTGTGTTGGGGGTGGGGGCTGCTGTAAATAGCAGGAGGACAAGGGAAGGTCTCAAGCCTAGGATGTGTGGGTTGTGAGAAGGTGGGAGAGAGTAGGCTGGAACTGGCAGGAGAGAGCTCTAGTTGGAAGGGGCAGTGGCCTGGGGCCCAGCAGGCCTACTCTGTGGGACATTGAAGAGGCCAGAGGGACAGAATCCAGTAACTAAATGGGATAGAGGTTGGCTAGGGTATTGTCGTAACAAAATGCCACAGACTGGATGGGTTAAATAAAGAAGATTAATTTTCCTCCACCTCTCGAGGTTGGAAATCTGAGATCAAAGTGTCCTCAG
>RJWM01022951.1:0-32907 GCA_004363535.1 Dasyprocta punctata | reverse complement strand
ATCTACTACTCCATCCATGAGCGGGTGCTGGCTTGCAGGGATACAGTGCCACGATTTGGGTTGCTGTCTGCATAGGCTGTCTACTAGTGAATCCAGAGTGAACCCTGAAAGTGGGCCCTTTTTTTCCTTTCTTTTCTTTTTTCTTTTCTTTTTTTGTTTGTTTTGTTTAGATGATGATGATGATGATGATGATGATGATGATGATGATGATGATTTTGAGTGTAAGTGTGGTTTCTGCTCTCCTTCTGGGTGTGGTCTTGTTCTGTTCTCCTTTTTTTGTGTCTTTTGCCTCTCTTTTCCCTCAGTCTTTTGTAGTGGTTTCCCTAAGCCGGTGGGACACATCTTTGTCCTCCAACCTAATTATAGTCTCTTTCTCTTTTCCCACTTCTCTGCTTTCTCTTAAATTCATTTTGGGTCATGACCCTTGAGGACAGAATTGATATTTTGTGAACCTATGTATTGTATATGATCGTTTTGTATTCTGATGTATGGTTACAAATTCAGTTTATATGTTTGGGGGTTGCAAATCAGCAGTTGGTTCAGTTTACTGTTCTGTTGACTGTGTTTGGTGCTGTGGGTGCTACTGCAGCCTGAATTATCTCAGTTGATCTGGATAGCTGTTGGCCCTGTTGGTCCAGGACTGAGATTGACTGGGGGTCACAGAGAGAGCTGAGGCACAATGCCAAGGAACTAGGGACTGGGTTTGGTGAGCAGTGGTTTCTCATCTCTGACAAACTGAGGAGGTGGGATTTTCCAGTGGACTTGGAGCCCAAGAAACAGCTACACCTGGAAGATATCTCCGGAAAGTGCTCATCGCCTTGAAGTCCTTAATATTACCATTAAAGCAACCCACTGCAGGCAACTAATAAGTATCACTCTAGGAATTAAACTGAAAAAGAAAAGAAATGAGAAGACACTTAAACAGGAAGCAACCTCAGACACCCAGTTCACCAAAAGCAAACCCAGGGGACAATGAGGCTGGAAAATCCAAAAGCCCCCAACCAGGTTTCTTCAAAGTGGTAACAAAGCAATTGAATGAGGCTTTGGAAAAAATGAAATCAGAAATAATCTCTCAAATAACCACAGAGATTACCAAAATATACACCATGCTTAGTGATGTTAGAACAGACACAGACAAAAAAATAAATGAGCTTAATTAAGCAAATTATGAAAGTACAACATAGGAAGCAAAAGGATTCCATAAAGTAGATGTAAGCAGATATTCAGGAGAATAAAAACTCCATTGAAAGTATTCAAAGCGGATTAGGCAAATGTGAGGACAGGATCTCAGATATTGAAGACAGGCTTGCAGTTTGTGACAAGGAAAAGAAAGATTTCTCAAAACTAGCAAGGGCACATGAGAAATCAATCCAGCAACTGCTTGATGAGACAAATAAAAATAACAAGATTAATTGGAGTCAGTGAACAAGCAGGAGATACTAAAAATGACAATAAAAACATCCTTACAGACATTGTGTCAGAAAACTTTCCTGGTAGAGAAAAAGAATTTGACATACAAATAAGTGAGGCATACAGAACTCCAATTAGCAATGATAAAAAATAAATAAATAAATAAAACTACTTCCAGACATATCATAGTCAAGATTCCAGAAATTCAACACAAGAATAAAATTTTAAAAGCTGTTAGGGAAAAGAAACAAATCACCTATAAAGGAAAGCCCATCAGAATCACAGTGGACTTCTCAGCACACACTCTCAAGTCAAGGAGAGTTTGGAGTGAAGTATTCCAAGTTCTAAAAGAAAACAACTTTCAACCAAGATTGAGGTATCCTGCAAAAATAGCTTTCAAAATAGAGGGAGAAACAAAATGCTTCCACAATAAGGAACAGTGGAGGAAACTCATGACCACTAAGCCAGCACTCCAAAATGTTCTGAAGAACATTTTAGAAAGACGTGATAAGTATTACAGCTCCATGAACCCCAATAGAAGGAATCTACCAGGAAAGGCAAACAATTAGAGGGAAGGGAAAAAGGGGAAAAAAAGTGGGGGAGCCAATAATAGGAAAACAACATGATAAGGATAAGTCAATATGTATCAAGGTTAATGGTCTCAATTCACCAGTCAAAAGGCATAGACTGGCAGAATGGATCAAGAAGCAAGATCCAACAATATGCTGTATACAACAAACACATTTAATTAAAAGATATACCCATAAACTGAAAGTCAAAGGATGGAAAACAATACTTCATGCAACAGGAGTCCAGAAAAAAGCAGATGTGCGTATTCTATTTTCAGATAAAGTTAATTTTATGCTAAGACTGATTAAAAGAGACAAAGAAGGTCATTATATATTGGTAAGGGAACAATTTAAGAGGAAGAGATAATCAGCAAACACTAGTCCACCCAGTTATATAAAACAATTATTAATCGACATGAAAAATCAAGTAAGCCTTAATACAACTGTATTGGGAGATCTCAATACATTACTGTCACAAAAAAACAGGTTTGGAGTTCTGGAAGAAGAGACCTAGAATAGCAAAAGCAATCCTGGGCAACAAAGACAAGTGGGGGGGGCACAATTCCTGACCTGAAATTATACTATAAAACTACTGTGATAAAAACAGCATGGTACTGGTGACAAAAACAAAAACAAAACAAAACAAAACAAAAGAAAAAAAAAACAGACCTGAGGATCAATGGAATAGATTAGAAGATCCAGAAACAACTCCAGATGCACTAAACTATCTTATCTTTGACAAAGGTGCCAAACACATTCACTGGAAGAAAGATAGCCTTTTTAATAATTGGTGTTGGAAAAACTGGCTTTCCATATGCCAAAGATTAAGATTAGACCCATATCTTTCACTATGTACTGTTAAAATCTAAATGGATTAAAGATCTCAACATTAAAACAGAAACATTAAATCTGCTGGAAGATAGAGTAAGTAAAACTCTTGAAGACATTGATGTAGGCAAAGACTTTATGAATAAAAGCCAGACTGTACAGGCATTATCACAGAGAATCAACAAATGGGATCTCACCCTACTGAAAAGCTTTTGCACAGCTAGAGAAACCACTAACAGTGTGAAGAGACTACCCACAACATGGGAGAAAATGTTTGCAGCTGTCCTTCAGATAAAGGATTAACATCAAAAACCTATAAAGAACTTAAGAAAAAATCAGTTCTCCAAATTTTAAAGACCCAATCCAAAAGTGGGCATCTGAGATGAACACACACTTCTCAGATGAAGAAGTACAAACAGCAAACAAATATATGAAAAAATGTTCAACAGCACTATCCATTTGAGAGATGCAAATGAAAGCAACACTGAGATTCCACCTCACCCCAGAAAGAATGGCTAGTATTAAGAAGTCAACCAATAACAAATGCTGGAGGGGCTGTAGACAAAAAGGAACCCTTCTCCACTTTTGGTGGGAATGCAGACTGGTGCAACCACTGTGGAAGTCAGTGTGGAGATTCTTCAAAAAACTAGGATTGGAGGTCCCATTTAACCCAGATATTCCCTTCTGGGTATCTTCCCAAGAGAACTAAAACCATCCTACCACAGCGATATATGTGCATCTATGTTCATAGCTTCCCAGTTCATAGTAGCTAGATCTTGAGAATAACCTAAATAGCTGTCGACTGAGGAATGAATAAAAAAGATGTGGTGTTTCTACATAATGGAATATTACTCAGCTATAAAGAACAATAAACTAGACATTTCACTCTTAAATGAATGAGTACTGAAAATATACTTCTCAGTGAACTAAATAAGTCACACATATATAACTATCATATTGTTGCACTGGTGTGATGAACTGAAACAAAATCTATGTATATAAAAATTAGTTAAAACAGTTAAAGAAAAAAGAATTTTGAGTGAAAAGTAGTTTTCTCAGGGTAAACTTCAGATGTCATTTTTAATGCGAAATGTTTATTTGAAAACAATAGAGTAATCATAACAAAAAAGATAGTCATATAGCAGGTTTCTCTTACTTCACTGAGGCAAAAGTTTTGTGCTAACAATTTGTTGGATAATGTTTCATGTCTATATTTTTTATCCTAAATAATTTCTGGGAATAAAATAACATGAAATGTGCTGATTATTATTACTCTCTTATTGGCTGGTTGTGAAATTGTTTTGGTTTCTTACATTCCTTTTGTTTAAAATTTTAAAAAATCATGTGATTTTTTTTTGTCTTTTGCTCTTTGATGTGTATCACATTCATTGATTTGCATATATTGAACCAACTGTATTTCTGGGATGAATATGACTAGATAATGTTGTAAAATCTTGATGATTTGCTATTATCTTATTGAGCATTTTTGCATCTATGTTCAATAGGGACATTGGCCTGTAGTTCTCTTTTTTGGTTGGGTCTTTCTCTGGTTTTGGTGTCAGTGATATTGCTTCCAGGAATGAGTTAGGGAGCATTGCTTCCCTTAAAATTTCATTAAACTATTTGAGGAGTATTGGCATTAAATTTCTAAATTTCTTGTACAATTCAGTAGTGAATCCATCAGGACATGGGTTTTTCTTGGATGATAAATTTTTAATTATGTTTTCAATTTCATTAACTGATATTGGGTATTCAAAATTTTTATAACATCGTGATTCACCTTTGGTAATTCATATGTTTCCAGGAATCTGTCCATTTCTTCTGTGTTTTCCGTTCTTTGTGAGTAAAAATTTTTGAAGTAGGTTTTGATGATCTTCTGAATTTCTACAGAATCTGTATTTATTAAACCATTTTCATTCTTCATTGAATGAATTTGAATTGTTTCTTTCCTTTTTTTCAAAATGTTATCTAGGGGTTTTTCTATTTTATTTGATCTTTCAAAGAGCTAACTCTTTGATTCATTATTTCTTTTTATTGTTTTCTTAGTCTCAATTGTGTTAATTTCTGTTCTGATATTTAAAATTTCTTCCCTTGTATAAGCTGTGGGCTTGACATGGTCATTTTTATTTTGTCAATAATGTTTTTCAGTATTCTTCGTAGGGTTGGTTTAGTGGTCATAAATTTATTCAGTTGTTCCTTGTCATGGAAATATCTTACTTCTCCATTAATTTTGAAAGACAGTTTTGCAGGATATATCGATCTGGACTAGCAGTTGTTTTATTTCAGTACTTGAAATACTTCAGTCCAAGATCTTCTTGACTTGAGAGTTTGTATTGAGAAATCTGCCATGATTCTGATGGGCTTTCCTTTATAGGTGATGCTTCTTTTCTCTTAATAGCTTTTACTACTCGGTTCTTGTGCTGAATTTCTGGGCTCTTGACTATGATATGTCCGGGTGTAGATTTATTTTGGCCCTGACTATTTGGAGTTCTATAAGTTTTACTTATCTGTATGTCAGTTTCTGTTCCCATACATGCGAAGTTTTCTGCTGCTAGTTCACAAATAGTCTTTTCCTGTTATTTATGTTGACTCCTGCTTCTCAGTCTTATATTGTTTCTCTTTGCATCACCTTGCAGTTGTTGAATTATTTCCTGATCCTTTATTATGTTTATGGAGAGCTTTCCTTTTTTATTGCTAGCCACAATCCTGTCTTTGAGGTCTGAAAGTCTATCTTCAGTTGCATTGAAGTGGTTTTACAAGCTTTCAATGGAATTTTTAATTTTGTAGATATGTTTGCATCTATTTAATGCATTCTGTTTCTTTCCTGTATTGATCATTCAAGGATTCTATCATTTTCCTATGCTTTTCTATCTTTTTATCTGTATCTACTTCAGATTTGCTGTGTAATTCCTTTATTGTGGTTGCTATATCTTTTTTTAACCTATGAGATTACTTCTGATCTGATTTCCTCTGTAGCCTCTTTGATTTATTTCTTTATTTTGAGTGCTATCATTTCAGAAATTTCAGGTCTGTGTATTCCAATTTCCTCAATTTCAATGTCTCCCGGACTTGATCTGGGTGAGTTGGAGATCTGAGATTGCATTTTCCTTCTGTATCTTGTTCTTTTCAAAAATTTTTTCATTTTGTTTTCCGTGTTGATCTTTGTAAGTTTTTGTAGCAGGTAGCTATATCACTAGTATCAAGGCTACTCTAGGCAAAGTGTATTCTTCAGTGATGCTTCTGTGTGTAGGAGGTTTTGGTTTGTGTCTGTCCCAGGATCCTACCTTCCGAATTAATTAAGGGATGTTGGTATCCATTTGGCTCTGTTCCCAGTACTTTGATGTGAGTCTATGGTGAGGTTATTACCCCTGTGCTTCCCTGTATGTCTTTTATTTTTAAATTTTATTCCCTCTCTCACTCTCTTTCACTCTCGCTCTATCTCTCCCTTATCATCTTTTTTTTTTTTTTTTTTTTTTTTTTTTTTTTCCGGCACCGGGGATCGAACTCACAGGCTTGCGCCTGCCAGACAGGCGCTTAAGCTGCTGAGCCAAACTCCCGGCCCTTCCCTTATCATCTTTAATACAGAATGCAGTTCAAAACACGGACAGCATTTTCACTGTGTAGGTTTTCTGAAAGCCTACATTTCAGCAATTCCTTTAAATTAAACACACAAAAATATTACCTTTTAACACATCTAGGTGCTAATTTATTTAAAATTTAATGTTGAGTGGTTAGTATATGCCAGGAATTGCTATAAAAATTGAAAAATGACAAAAGAATGATCAGATGAAGTTTCTTCTCTTATGTGGCTTCAGTTTTTCAGTGAGACAAATATAACAGGTTTGGGAACTGTTATCATGTTGAAATGTAGTAAAAATGCCTAAAATGAGTTAGAGGACAGGACTCAGAAGCATCTCCTAGAATGAACATTTTCATTGCTTCAGAAATGAAAAAAAGGTCTAAATTAGCACAAAATGGAGAGGAAGTTGAGAAGTATTTTTAAAAATTAAAATCAATTTTATTGGTGCACTTTTGCTATAGATAATGATTACATTCCTCATAGGTGATTTGTACATGGGCATGGTATATCTTGTTTCTGTTTTTCACCATTCCCCTTCCCTCCCTTAAACCTTCCTCTCCCTCCTCATTTTTAAACACTTTGTTTTCATTATCCTGCTTTTATTCTCTTTTTTCCTTTTCTTTGTTTCCCTTTTCTTTCCCCATCCGTTACTCCCCTTAGCATTTGAACATTTTCTTCCTGTTTCACAATATCTATCATCCATCTTGGTCCTTATTCACAATTCTGGTTTTGCACACAAGAGAAATTGTGTGACATTTAAACATATGTGCCTGTCTTACTTCACTTAAAAGTATGACTATTGAATGCAGAGAAATTAGCAAAATGTAAAAAAATTATTTTAAGCAAATTCAGTATTGTTAGTATTTGCATTAAGCAGTCCTTAACAACTGAGATTCCATACCGAGAAAATGGTTGCTTAGGGCAAAGTCACTATTCTGTTTTGATGTAATGCTAAGGAGATTTGGTATTTAAGCCTTGCATAAGAGGAGACAGTTCTTAAACTGTTCTTTTTTTCTGTCGTTTTTGTTTTTGTTTTTGTTTTTGTTTTTTAACTGGGAATTGAATTTAGGACCTTGTGCTTGCCAGGCAGGCACTGTGCAGATGAACTATACACCCTCCCTAAGAGGGGATAGTGAAGAGATTAACAGAAAGTCACAGAAATCAAAAGGGATTTTACAAAGAGTAGTTTATGTGGTATAGGGACCACATTAGAGAAAGTTAAAAGGTGAAATGGGAAGTGAGCATTGGACAATGGCAAACCTTTTGAGCAATTTAGAAATTAAGGACAATATGAGCCAGGGATTTAGCTTAGTGGGGTAAGCACCTGCCTAGCAGGTGCAAGGTTGTGAATTTGAACCCTGATACCCAAAACAAAAAACCAAAGCAAAAAAAAAGGACAATATGAAAAAAAACAAAAACAAGATAGATAAAGGAAGACAAAAGTCAGTATACATGTGAAGTGTCATATATATAATTATTTATAATATATAATATAGAATATGTGTCTATATATAATTATTTATAATCTATAATATATAATATTGCATATATAATTATATAATACATAATATGTGCAAAGCTTCATGAAAAAAGAAAGTTATAAGTCAGTTCCACCAATTAATACAAGGTAAAAGATACTTATTGATTGTAGACTTTGCTCATTGTCAGTAATACACAATGAATTGATTATCTCACTTTATTTTTGTTTTCTTACCACTTTTCCTCATTTTCTTTCTTCTTTCTCTTCCTCTTTTACCTCTTTTCCTCTTTCTCTTTATTTTGATACTAAAGTTATAAGAAGAGGAAAAACTTTTGACATCTCGTTTTCCAACAAATTCCTAGAAAACATGTTTTAATACCATTTAATGAAGCAGAAAAAGAATGTGCAACCTATCATTCAGAAAGATGTTTATTTTCCTTATTGTTAACAGGAATATTGGAAGGTTACAATACCCTAGACAAATACCTACTTTCTTTTGACAAGAAATAATATTTGAAACACTACTCAATAAACATTACCTTCTAAGGAAAAGGGAGGAATACAGCAATTAGTTATATGTCAAACTAAATTGTGCTAATACACTGTATGAATAATTAAAAGAAATATTTGTTTGTTTTTGCTTAGTGAAAAGATTAGTGTAAGTCTTCAAAGTGAGATTTATATAAAGGGACAATTCAGTATTTTTTCTGCTTATATTTGGATCATGCACAGTTTTCCAACTCCTCTATATTTAAAGAAATAAGTTATATAAAGCTGTATTTTAGACATACTTTGATACACGTATCAAATATTTCTTATTATTTAAGGACTGCATAATTTTTTCTTCTCTCTCAGTTTAATTGCTGGCAGCCTAAAATGTTCACGGACTAAAGCAGTTGCCTTTTAGTAAACTTTTGTTTTCTTCTTTGGTGAAAGCTTTTTCCAATATGCTTAGGTTCTTTTCCAATGCTTTACTCTAATTCTAGCCAAGCATGAAGATGATGGGGGGAAGCTATAATCCAAATGTAGTATTATTCAGATGTAAACTAGTGATGATTCTTTCAGTAGATAATTACTCACTAGAATATATAAGGCACCCACTTCCCTTACTTTACATGCATTTATGTTTCTTCTTTTTATTTCTGTCTTTTTCACATATTTCTATATCTACCAGTTGAAAATATGTTTTAATCCAAGTTAAAATTCAAATGAAATTTCTTTTAAAATGTTTCCTATTGCTACAAAATAGTCTAGGTCTATTTCATTTTATATTTCTTATACTTTGAGTGCTTCCCTGCACAGCTTTACATTTCCTTAAAACTACATCATCTTTTCTTAAAGCACTTCATTTATTGCTTGACAATAGGAAACATATTATTTATCTTTATTGCCATCCTTTCTCTTCATCTAATAATGTACAGGAATTTCACAGATGATTCTTGATCTGAAGTAATTTTACTCGATAAGCCTTTTAGTTCTCATTTTTTTGTTAAAAATATTTCTTCATAAGTATTGGCTTATTTCTTTTATGTTTCATAGTCGTGTTTGGTTGTTTCTTTGATAAGAAGTTTTGAACTTTTATCCTTGACCTGACAGCTGAAAGAAAATAATAGTTTTCATGAATACTTTTCATTAGCAAATGATTGCAAAGTGGTTTTCAAGTATAAAGTACTGTATTACATGTTGTGAAATTATGCTTAATATAATTGAAGTGGAGCACGATTACTTACAGCAATGGAAAACAAAATGATATTAGATTTTAAGATAGCATCTCCATTCTCCTCAAACACTTTTTCTCTAAGAGGCACAGGCATATTTAATCATTTTATAGACTTTAAATAACACACTCTTATAGTGACTCATTCTACATGCACAGTTGCTCATTAAGATAGATTTTTTTCCAATCTGGGCTCTCATTCGAGAGATACACATCATCTTACAATAAAATTCATTCTCTAAAATTTAAAACACTTTCATTTGTCCTGGAATATATATATATATATGACATATATATGTCATATATATATATGACAGTCAAACCACTGAGTTTTATGATTTTGTGAATAGATTTAGAATTATATTGTTCACAATTTTTTATGACAAGTGTAACAATTCTGTAGTTTGTTCGTTAAATCTAAGGCCAATGTAAAATATAAAAAAACAAGGGAAACTCTAAGACTGAATTTATAAATATCCTGGAGCAAAATGAAGTTAAGGGTGTATCTCAGTGGTACAGCATTTGCCCAGCATGTATGAGAAGACCCTGGTTTCAGTCCCTAGCAACAAGCAAACAAACACACAACCAAAAATTGAAGTATTTTATAAGAACCTCAGAGTGGGAAAGTGTGAACGTATGAAATTAAATGTGTAATTACAGTTGCAAAAAAGAATAGAATCATATTTTGAAATAAAATTGAGTCACAAAATATTTGAATTATACAATAAATATTACTCTATTTTTGCCCAATTATTTCATTTACTTTAAAAATAATGAAAATAATAGATATGTAAAATTTATTGAAAATATTCTTGATAAGAAGTATACTTATCATTTAAGTAATTTTGCTAAGAGAGTTACATTATCGAATCTCACAATTTATCTTTGAATTAGAAGAGACAACTGACTCACCAGTGATCTGAAAGCTCATTGTCAATGATAGTAATTCCTTGAACATTTCTAAACTCAGGAATCTTGTTTTACTGTTGTTTGCTTGTTTATAGCATTTCATTTTATTCATGTTTGTGAATTTCATACATTTTAGTGATTTTTTGAGCAAAAAATATCTTTTTATAATTTTTGATCAATATTTCTTATTCTACTTACCAAATATATTTAGATTACATCAATCCAGCTTATTTAATAAACAAATAAAAATATAAGGCATCCGTTTCAATATGAAGTTCACATATACAAGGAAAAATCTTTGTGATGTTTGTCTCATGGACTTTTTCCATGCCATTTTGGTCATATTTATACTGTACAACTACTCACTGGTTTTCTAAAATTCAGACTTAGCTTGAAATATTGTACTTCATCTGGCAATCCAATTCAAAAACAGTTTCTTATTCTAACATATTTCTATTTACTTTGGAGTTAGCCCAAATATATACATTTAGATTATTGGTAAATAGCAGTCCTATGTGCTTTCAGAGTTATAATGACCCTGGAAATGTTGCATTTATGGCTACATGAAATTATCACAATCTTCAATGTTAGTCCAAATTGAAAAGACTGTATTAAGCATAACTTTTCTCAGTCCTTTGTTTAATGTGCTTTGATGTTCAAAATCTCTGTTTACTTCTTTGATTTTGGAAAACTGTCTTAGTGTTGACATTTGCTATGCTTGTATCAAATGAAACACTTAATATTACCAATAACCCTAGAATAGCTCCCCACTATCTCTATGTGCCATGGATTTGGACAGAAATGCTTCACACTTCATTTAGTCAAATAATTTTAGGTGATGATTTTTCCCATTAATGAAAATGTAGTCTACTTTTTGAAGGTTTTATAATGACTGCCTTTATACAGAGTGCTATATTATTGCTTTTAAAGTACAATTAAGTTTTAAAACTATGTTTTGCAAGCAATAAGCAATAATATTTTAAGTAGTCTTTTCAAACAATTCTCAGACACATTTTTCTTATCATATTCAAGTTTTATGGATATAAATTAGTATATCAAAATAAAAAATGATTTTTATCATATTTCTTTTGTGTTATTTGTATAAAATTTCCATTTTAATGAGATTTGTAGAACTAAAGGTGTATTTTTAAAAAATTATCTTACATATAAAACTTTTACTCTATAATACATAACGATTGAGAAAACACTATTTTAATTTTACTGTAAGATTTGATACACAAATATGCTAGTTTTGGCAACTCATAAGAAAGTTTTGCCCTATAATTACAAAATATAGGTATACAATAATATACTACCTGTGATTGAGATTCAGATAACTGCTAGCTGAAAATAATAATAAGAGTACAATGAAATGGCAACAAGGTTAGTTTATTTATTTTTTAGGCAATTTTTTCTCTAACATATTCATGGTTAGCTTATATTTTTGTGACATGTAAACAATTAAGTGTAGAGTTATTGTACTGTACATGCAAGCTAAGAGAGCTAGCATCCTTATATTCAATTAATTTTTAGTGTTAGAATGAAATATTTGCATTTTGTTAAAATTATAATTTTATTGTATTTACTTGGCAGATAGAAATCAAGGCTAAGTTTGACTACATGCAAGTTTTCTAGTAAAAACCATACACGATTTAAACTGACGTGAGAAATTTTGAATACCTCTGTGAATAGTTTGTTACCAGCAGTTTCAAAGCTTTCCCATCTCTAATGTAAACTTAAAGTAAATTTTGGTAAATATATTAAGGTTATGTGAAAATTAATACATTTTTAAACCGGTAAACTTACCTTCTAAATAGAACATCAGTTACTTGGAAGCAATATGAGAAATCACTTTTAGAATTTGTTCAGGAATTGTTCAAGTTATATCACATATGACTATGTTTAAAGACATAGAAAAATAGATTAAAAGTTATAGTTTTACCTTAACTTATTATTATCTAGAGTTCTCTTAATACTTAATACTCATTTACTTGGATAGCCATAAGGATTAATTTTAAAGTTGGTTGGATTGCTACTCAATTCATCACCTTCATTCTTAACATATGAAATGAAACTTACAAAGCAGCTTGTCCAATCAGTTATAGTTTCATATTGACTTTCATAAGAAAATCCTTGAGTGTGAAAACAACATACCATTCTCAGCTAACTAAGAAATATTTCATCAGGTGGAGTAAGCAGAGGGTATTGTATTCAATACTATTGCCATAAAGGTGATAAACTGAGTCTATCTGAGCTAGAGGAAATGGGCAGACAGAACAGTCCCCAACATGATTAAGTCATCTGTATTTCCTAATTGTTGCTTATCAAGTTAGGGTCCCACCCTCACTTAGAAACTAGGAAGTAGGATATCACCCATTCTCTTAGCATTTCAAAGGATGGCCCCTGTGTTCATGAGAAAGACTTTGCTTGATTGTAAACCTGCATAAAGACAAGTAAAGTATATACAACTAAAACCAGGCAGAGAAAGACTTTCCAAACATAAGTTTTCTAAAATAAGTGTCCTGAGAAAAATAAGGTCAGAGACCAAATCAGAAAGAAGTTACAGATACTTTTTTTTTTATAGATCTTGTGAGTACTTTTCATATTCCATACAGTGCTGCTGTATGTCTAGCTTCTGAACCAAGCTGTGGCTTCATTGTACTTTCAGTGCTTACTACAACACACATCATTGTGAATGTTTAGTGAATGACTGCTGAATCAACCAACACCACAATTAATCTAAAAGTGCCAGGCAAAGGTCCAAATAGAACAAGTATTGAAAGTCATAATGACATTTAGTGAAACAACTGAAATGTTATATATGAGACAAAGTTCAATTTTAGCCATTAATTTAAAGTTCATTCAACAAATATACATCGACCAGTAATTAGGTCAGACACAATGCTAGGCGTTATAGTTACAGTAGTATTCAGGTCACATTATGCCTAGCTGAGGTGAAGACATGGACAAATAAACACAGAATCTTGATGAAGTGTGAAGATACTTTGATATACAGCAGTATTATTCAGCATTCTTGTTGTTGGACAAAGTATATGACTCCCACCAATTTAAGAAACACAAGTCTGTCAAAGTCATGGTTGTAGACGGTTCATTCCATGGTTGGCTGGATCCAAAGCAGAAATAGAATGGTGGAAGGGCATGGCAGACAAAAGCTGCTCAGCCCATGGCAATTAGGAAGCAACGAGAGGAAAATACCACACCATTCTAGGCAAACTCCTCAATACTTTAATCTACTAATAAACATAGTGCCCTCACAGTCCAGTTATCTTCCAAAAGCCCACTGCCAAACATGTGAGACTTGGGGAATATTAGAAATCCAAAACATAGTAAAAGCATTTCATGAAAATATTGAGGATAGATTTCATAACATCTTGGGCACAAAAGAAGCCTCCTGTATAACACCCTGATAATTTAAACTTCACCTTAGCAGTGAATGTGGATGAAAATCATAAAATATGAGTACTTCAAGAAAGAAAAAGATATAATATGAAAAAGTCTACAAATGGGATAGAATGATGCATCCTAGAAAACTGAAAATAATCAATTATGGCTAAAATTGTAAGATTTTAAAATTGAGGAATAGAACAGAAATGAGATCATTAAGAAACACATTGAAAGTAAGAATATTCATGAGTCTGTTTGTTTCAGTTTTACCTTTTATGTAGTAAACAATTATAGATGCTTTAAACAGAAAATCTTCATGATCAATCTATTATTTTGGAAACGTAATAACTGTTGTGCAAAGGTCTACAAATTGGGATGCAGACAAGAAAATCAACCCAGTATCATATATTAGAAATTATGCAGTCACGAAATAGGAGAATAAAAGTAAAATGAAATATACAATGTTGATCATTGTAACCATATATTTGCTTCAGCAACTGAGTAGACAGCTGTTTCACTCTGAGAGTACAGGAAAATATGCAGATTGTAGATATGGATATGAGACTGAGGAGGTAAATTTTATAACTTCTCAGTTTGAGACATTCATATGTCCTGATAACTTTTAGGGAGAGTAGTTTGGATTTAAGGGACATTTTGACATAAAAATATGTAATTGTAAGCTACAAAAGTACACATAATATTATAGGAAAGAGAGAAACACATGTTTAGAAGTTTGACTATGAGAGAGTGAGAGATGGGAGATGGTGGAGAGAAAACTACAATAACAGGAGAAAAATGAGCTCAAAGTAAGGCTTTTCAATATATATCTTCTAAAAGCTTCAGTATTAATGGAATTAACCCATGGAACAGGAAAAAGTAAAAGTAAAATGTATATTGACTGAAATAGGGAAAAAAAAAGAATCAAGAGATGGATATAATAGATAGGAAACACCAGGAGAGGTGGGAACAAACCTACAAAATTAGAGAAATATTTTCTACTGAGGAAGGAAACAGGAAAGAATGAACATGAATCTGACTTTTGCAGAATTTGGTGTCAGTTGACTAAGGAAATTCTCTTTGTGAGTTTAGATACATAGTCATCTACTGAAAACAGAGCACCATGTGGCTAAATTGAGTTGACTATAAAGGAATGAATTTACAGTGAGGAAGAGAGCTAACCAGGAAAACACAAAAATGTGCGTAGTATGGAAGGTGATGATGCTGCCAAGCAGTAAGTGAATTTCTGAGAGTAGTTCTTTACCTTACGACTTTACTAATACTCTCTGTGTACAATATTTGCAATCATCAGGCATCCCTTACTCTCTTATACTCAACTGCTCTCACCTTTTTCCCCCGATAGCTTTTTACCTGGCAAGAATAAGTATCAGTACTGTATCGGAAGACAAATGCTAGAACAGTGCAATAAACTGCTTCCATGAATGTGTGATTAATAAATCATGGTTTAGTGCCGAATTTATGGGAACAGTTGAATGTTAGCCATCCTCATAGATTTTCATTAATATTTCTGCCGAATTTCAATATAAAGCAATCATCTCAATTCATACAGACAATCCGTGGTTTGAATGAGCCGAAAGATTTGAAGTGTTGGACTAGAGTTTAACACATATTCTCCTTATCTGAAAATACTGTTAAAAATGTTATTTGGATTATAAGCAGAGCTTTCATTTGTGGAGCCTATGGCATTCTGTGTCATAAATATGCACATATCATTGCCTCAGAAAGGTTCTTCCAAGCACATTTCCTTGTACTTTCAATGTGCACTGAATTTCATTTGTTTTAGGGCATAATATAAATTCTCTGCTGTGGTCCATGATAAAGAAAAATCTTTTTTTAGAAATCTGTGTTTGTTATGAGGCTATATGTATCATGGAGACTCATGATTTATTAACTGCCTAAATAATCCCTTATCATTACTGTTTGTTTGTTTGGTTTTCTGCTGAACCGCTCATTGGGTACTCAGCACTGTATCTGCCTTTCTCTGCAGTGTCTCTGAGCCCATGCATTTGCCCGCAGTTATGTTTGTGAATTCTTCTGGAAGATAATGATAACATTTCACATTCCATACCACTAACTGCGCCACATGCCACAGAATACAAATGCGTGTAAGGTGGTGGTTTCATTATCCTAGGGTCAGTAGAATTTCAAGAGCTTTAAAATTACCTCTATGAATGATGCAAGTGTCAGTTTAGTTTTAATAAATCTTTAGGAATTGCCACAAGATACTTCTAGGACATCTTCCTATTTCCACAAATACATCATTCAACTGCCAAATCTACTATCAGTGTCTCGCTAAAGAATCTCCACTACGAAATGCAATGTTATACTTCTGGTGTATACTACTGCTTTTTGATAACTTAAAATATGATTAACCCAAACTATCCTCAGAATCAGTGCACATTTATGCTGCTCATACCGAAAGAGATAAAGAGAATATAGTATAAGTAAAACAGAAGAAAATGTATACAAATGTATCTATCATAAGCTATAAATGAGGTAGTAGAATTTCAACACCTGTTAAAATTCTATTACTAAATGTGGGCACGGTTAAAACCCAAACATTTGGCAAGGTGACTTTTTTAGAATAAATTAGAGTTGACAAGTAGTGGATTCAGCCAACCAATAAGTGTAATTTAAAATTTCTCATATTATGCCGCCAAATTCAGATGTTTCTCTTTTAATTTCCAATAAACTTGACCATATGTTCCCTTGCAGAAAAGCTAAATTATTGGGCTTTGCCTTTACTTTTCCTTTTTGTAAACTGCTGCTATTATTTAAAGTAGAAGACTTTCTTTAGAATGAACTATGATCCAGTCTCAAAAGATAGTGCATTATTTAAAAGACAAAATAGCTTCTTTGTGTACTTGAAAGTAAATAGCTTTTGAAAAGTCATAAGCACCGCAGGACAAAAATCTCATCCCATAAATAACTACCATGTGACCTATCCCAGTTGCATAACATTTTTATATAGTTTGTCCTGATGTTTCAAATTCCATAGAAAAACCTCAGCGTGAGAGGCTGAAAATTATTTTTAAAGAAAATATGAAGTAAGTTAGGTATTTTACTTTAGAATTTTTCTAATAGGAAATATTCACGTACCATATTACTAAATTTTTATAGAATATTAAAACATTAAAGTTTATTAATGATTTAAAGGCTAACTTTCTTATAGACTAGTGTTTAAAACTGATTGTTGATTGGGACAAAAGAATGTTAATGAGGTTATAAACAAAATTATAAATAAATCAATGATTAAATATAATAAAATATTTATTAACTACAAAGTTTAAACTGACAATGTGGCTAGGTATAGATATATATTAACAATGAGCTTTATAATCCTGAAAGTCAGATTTAAAGCATCATTACCTCCCCAATCACAGGTAATATTAGTTATAAAACTTCCTTGGTTAGTTCACACTACTATAAAACTTCAGCCTGAAGCAATATACTTAGAAACACATTTTTAGGCAACAATATTAGATTTTGAAGTCAAAGAAAAGACAGATTTGAACTGCAAACCTCCAAGTCTCTGACTCATATCTTAAAGCAGAATGAGCAAGGCATTTAGGGCCCCGAAGTGTAACACTCACAGATGTCCCTTCAAAGAGAGGGGAACATCAATAGTAAGAAATAAGCGACACTCCTAAAACACACATTTCAGTCACCAAGTATAAACTATCTTATTTTATTTTGACTTCTAGTTTGTTTGATATATTATGTAATGACAATCTGTGGCTTTATTTGTTACTATCCTTTTTTTTTTGTACCTTAAGTTGCATTATTTCTGTTGCATTGCTCAATTTTTTAATCTATTCTTGCATGATAATTATAAACTTTGTGTCTGTTGCTTTTGAGCAGTCTCCTAATATCCTAATATGGACATTTACATTTATATTTTGTAACAGCATGTAATTTAAAATTTATGTCTTCTGAAACTATTCAAGGATTTCATCAGACACATCTCTCTATGCCCCATAAAATTTCATGTTACTGTTTTGGTTTATTCTATCTTATTTGATAAACATCACCTCATAATAATGCTAATATCATTTTCATCAGTAATTTTAATGAATGTATTTCATGCTTTTTGTTAAGTATCAATTTTTATACTAAAACCTGACTTTAATTTACCTTGATTCCTCTGCTTTCCTTTTGTGCTCTTGCTTTCTCACCTTCTTTCTACTTCCCATTCTTGTCTAATTTTGTCTGAGGGACACATAATAATACTTTTGTCATTTGAAGTTCTGAAGACTATACAATTTATGAGACATTGTAAATTCCCAAAATATAATTTTTATTTTATATTTATATTTCAGCTATACATGATTAAAAAAGAATATTTCTTCTAAGCAAGTTCAAGGTACATTTCCATTTTCTTCTGTCAACCATAACTGGTAAGACCCTATTTTCTAGTAATTTATCCTTTAGGATATATTTTCATATGACCTTTGGAGTTTTAGCTTTATCTTTGTCATATTTATTTTTACTGTGATTTGTTCAGCTGTGGATTTTCAAGTATCAGCTTCATATCATTATTGTAACAAATGACTTTATGTGTTTGTAGAAATTTATAAATCATCAACTCTTTTCATTTTGCATTTTATCTGATCTCTAAAATCTTCCTGAAACCAAGGCTAATAGAATGTTGGGCATTCGTATACCATTTTAAATGGATATCCCTTAAATATCCTTTCAAAATAAGATGCTAAAAATATGACCAATATATTTTACTATTTTCATTTTTCCTCTATTTCAGTATCTAGTTCCCCCTCTACGAAGGCCAAAAAATATATTTAAGCATTTAGGGGCTTAACTCCAATGTTTAAAATTTTAATGTTTATACTTTTGAAACTTGATCTCTTTTATGTCTTTGTTTTTGTTCATTTACAGGAGAGTTTCTTTCAGTGGTTGAAATTTTAACCGGGACATTTTTAACTTGATCTCTTTCAGATCTTTATTTTTGTTTCATAAATTATTAATTTTATGATACTTATTTTTTCTTCAAATGTTTACATTCATGTATTTTAAATTCATAACATGTTTTTTTTTCTATTAACATCAATTCTCTATGTAAAATATTCCAGACCGTTACCTGTTTAGGGTATATTTCCTGGTCTTTCTCTTAATATTTATGTTTTCCATGGTTTCATTATATAAGAGATCTTTTTTGCTTTTGCTTTGCTATTGTGAGCTATGACTTCTCTCTCTCTTTTGACTCAAGCTACAGTAAAATGTTTCCATTGTTAGAATCTAAAATTTTTAAACTTGGAAATAAGTATGTGAGTTTAACTCCTGGACCTTTTTGTGATACTGTCATCAAATGTTTGCTTCAGGAACTACATGCAACTGAGCTTTTATCATTTATTTTTTGAAAATTCTGCTTTTGCATGGACAGCATGCTTCATTTTCAAGCTTTCTACCTAAGTTAACAGATAAATGAAATGTAATCTAAAGGAATACTTCTACTGAAATACATATTGCTCCAGAAGAGATAGGATATAATACTTAGATTTAGGTAAAATAAACAATAAGAGATTTTGCCTATAAGCTTAAAAATCATTTAACTGAGGCAATCAGGTGGGCACATTAATGAACTGGAAAACAAGTTAGCCACTATGTGGAACCTAAAAAATTGAATTGTGTATTTAGAAATGTAATGCATAGCAACTGTTACATTTGCAACTTATGAAAGCACATGGATAATTTGATTACTACTGCTGTTGACACACTTGATTATTTTTGTCAAAGAATTATTTATATCATATAATGTGTCATATGTTAAAATGGTGCGGGAGGAGTAATTTTCTATAAAACTACTATTCTGTGGTACATTTTAACAATGTGATATTTTAAATTGTTAAAAATAAATGAGCTATCAAGCCATACAAAGACATGGAATAACTACATACAAATGTTTCACATTTAATGACAGAGTTATGTTCCTGTAACCAGGTAATTAGTTGAGTTGGTTGCTAAATGAGAAATTGTGTATAGTACATGCATTACAATATTCAGAATAAAGAAAGCTTGAAAACAAAAACTCCAAGTTGGTGACTTTGGTTTTATTTGCATAACTGTTACATGAGAACTGTAATGCATAACAAAACATAAAACTGTAATACTGTATTTTACAGTACAATAGGCAAAAATTGTTGTACCATATAAATAAGGTGTATTGTTCAAGAAAAGATGTTGATGCTATATAAAGGAGATGTACAGAACTATACAAAAAAAGAAAAAAAAAGAAGAAGGCCTGAAAGATCATGTCAACTTGAGAAGTTAAAGTTTAACTAAATGACTTAGCAGTGACCAGTGTCCTTATTTTGTAAACAGCCTTGTGTTGTGCAAGAAGAGGGCAGGAAGATGGTTTCAGTGCTATTTCCACCTTAGGGAGAAGGTTAGCCTGCTTACAGTATAAGGGAGGAAAAGAGGCTTGCACTCCTCTTTGTTTTGCTGTTGCTGTTTTTGCTGTCTTCTGCCACCTTGAAGTGTTGTCTCTGTGTCATGCCACCCTGCTTTAGAGTTAGCTGAACACAAAATGAAACCTCCACAAACTGTGAGCTTAATAAACCTTTCCTTCTTCAATTTTGGGTATTGAGTATTTTGTTCCAGCCATGAAAGAGAAGTAACTAAGAGAGAATTTGGTACTCTAGCAGTGGGTTCATTGCTGTGACTATACTTGATCATGTGGTTCAAGAGCTTTTGAGAATGGCTTGTGGGAAGAGTTTGGAAAGGTTCAGAGATGTCACCTGAAAGAGTAGCACTGAAATGCCTTTGGCTGTTCTGTATAAGAAAGTCTGATCAGAGCTCAAAGGAGCAGAAGAGTGATAGAACTCCTGCCAGCAGTAAAGACCAGGTTTGGGATATTTCTGCTGGGAAGGACTGCATTGGATGTTGGACTTGAGATGATGTATGATATAGCTTGGCAAAAAGTTTGTATTTTGTTCATGTCCAGAGGCTTTGCTTGAGACCGAGATTAAGGGTGACAGATTAATTAATCTGACAGAAGAAATCTCAAGGCAGTTGACTATTGAGGTTGTGGCATGACTATTGTTTGGGGCTTTTAGATCTACTGTACTAATCAAAAGAAAAGAGCCCAGCAACATGATTTAAAGCATTGTGAGTTTGGCCAGAAAGGAAGCTCCATTAAAGCTATGGACTAAAAAGATAATGCTGAGGAGATATTGACTGCTGAGAAGGAAGAGGACAGGAGAGAAGATGGCCTAAAAGCATCACAAGAAACAGCAAGTCTCTATCCTTTGCAACCTCAAAACTACAAACATGAAATATTTTGTTTTGAGAAGAAAGCAGCATTTTCCAGAATGGTAGCAGCATAAAAACTTTGTTTCTCAGAATTGGATTCAGAAAACAATATGTAATATATTGACTAGTATTCATTTCTCACTGTTTTTTTTTTTTTTGAAATTCTGTATTACTTCTACCTTTTTTTTCTGTTTTGCTTTTTAAAATAAAATAAAAAATAAAAAAAAAAAGAATTGGACTCTGAGTGCCCAGTGATCCAGGCACTCAAGCCCTGGAGGAAAGTTCGGCTACTGCTCCAGCTGGCAGTAGACCTTGGCATCATCCATGTGGTCCTGGTTTTAGGTGCATGCAGAATGCAAGAGTTTTAGGGTTAAGAAGGCTTCCACTCTGATTTCAGAAGGCCTGGAAGGCCAAGCAGTATACCTCTGAAAGGGCAGTGTGTGAAACTTTGTGTGTGAATCTAAAAGTGCACTGGAGACCTCTGAAATTTGGAAAAGCCAGGAAAGTTGCAAGAAGGAGCAAAGCAAGCCCAAGAGTGAACCCATAGGAACTACAACCACCAGAAGTGCTACAGAGGTGGAACCACTCAAGCCCTTTGGAGATCATGATTTGCCACAGATTACTTCAAATGTTGCACATGAAAATATAAGACTTAATGTTTGCCCTGCTGCATGTTGGACTTGCATTTTTCCCAATCCCTTGTATTCCCCTGTTTGTAACTTTTGGAATGAAAATGTTTATCTTGTGCCATTGGATGTTGGAAGTGTTTAACTTTTCATTTATAGAGGACTTGCAGCTAAAAAATTGGCCTACACTCAGAGGAGGTTTGGGATTTGGACTTTTCAGCAATGCAGAAACTGTTAGAATTTTGGCAAATCTTGCATGTGTATTAAATCCTTTTTGCACAAAGGGATATGCATGAGTCTTTGGGGGCCAGGAGAAGAATGTTACGGTTCTAATGTAATATACTGTTGATAGACTTAATACTAGTTCTTAAAAATTGTTAAACCTGAATTAGAATGTTAAACTTGTGAAATGTTAATAATAAACATGTCTTTGTATCATCAAGAAAGCAGTTGGAGGAAATGTGTCTAACTGCTAAATTTATAAGGGATGGATTGTAATGGTTGATACATTGTGTCAACTTGAGAAGTTTAGAAATTTAAGAGACTCAGTAGGTAGTAAAGGTCCTTACTTTTTAAACATCCCCATCCTGTTCAAGCGGAGGGCAGGAAGATGATGTGAGTGTTACACTCACCCTAGGGGAAGAGGTATTCTGCTTACAATATAAGGGAGGAAATAAAGGCTAACCCCTCCCTTCGCTTTTGCTTCTTTTTCTGTCTTCTGCTACCTTGAACTGTTGCCCCTGTGCCACGCCACCCTACTTCCAAGCCAGCTGATTATGGACTGAAACCTCCACAAACTGTGAGCTAAAAAAACCTTTCCTTCCTTAATTTTGGGTGTTGGGTATTTCTTCCCAACAATGAGAAGAAAAATAACTAAGACATAAAGTGTACTGTTAAAGAAAAGATATTGAGGCTTTATAAGCAAAATGTACAGAATTCTAGAAAAAAAGGAAAGGTGAATTATAAGTTTGAATAGCACATCACTGTCATAAGTCCAAACAGTCATTAAACAGGTAGGTTATTTAAAAAGGAGTATTTGGATGCAAATTAATAAGTGGAAGATACCAATCTTAAAGCCTACCAGCTGATTCCAACCATATGACATTCTGGAAAAGGCAAAACTACATAGAAAATAGAAAGATCAGTGCTTTCCAATAATTGGGTCAAGGAACAAATAAAAGGAGAGAAAGGATTTTTGGAACAGAAAAATTATTTTGTAACATACTGTAAAGATGGTTGTTCATCATTAAATATTTGGAGAAATCTATAAGATGTACAATATCTAATTTGCATTAATGTAAACTATGCACTTTGAATGACAATGATGTATCAATGTAGCTTCATCAATTGTAACAAATGTACCACTCAGGTGCAGGATGTTCGTAGCAGTGGAGACTATTCTCACGAATGGGTGGGAGGTATGTGTGCATTGTGTAATTTCTGCTTAATTCATCTGTAACTTTAAGTGTGCTCTTAAAAATATCTTTCAAAATTCTGTGCAATATTTTGAAACTGTGCACTTGCAACAAAAGGTGCTCATATTAAACCTGGAAATTTGGTGACTTCTTGTTCCATCTGCTGCTAATACTTCACACCTGCAGACCTTTCTGGAGAATTATCTTTTTTTCTGGAGTGGTGTCAGTTGGCCAGGAGGTTCTTGGATTGGTGCCGCTCTGCCAGTTCAGAGAGTAAGGAGCCAATTACTGATCATGCAGTACAAAGAATCTACTCACTGCCTCAAAACAGGACCAATTTTATAGCATCATTTACATTTCAGAGCTCTTTATGGCAATAAATTGGTACTACCTAAAGCCAATTCTTACTCAGCTTTTTCCCTGTTCCTGCTTTGCTTCTCTTATGCCTTTGGCAGTTTCATTAGAAATTTCTTTGTCATAAATCACTTGCATTAGGAAATTCTCGCTGCTCAGAATTTACTTTTAGATAATGGAAACTAAGAGAATATTTGCACCCTTACAAGGAAAAAAAACTTAAATATGATTTAAAGCTCCAAACACATGGGGGGAGATATTTATTAAATTGAACAGAAAAAAAATTAGTTGATAAGAGAACAAAACACAGTAAATGAAGCTGACTACATATTGAAAGAAAATACCTACAATTGATTTTACAGATATATTGTTAATATATAATATTTGCAAATTCTGAAGAAATGGAACTGTACCACAATTTGGTAGTGATGCAAATTATTGTAAGATTTTAGGCATAACAGAGGAACCTCTTAATAGATAATTATAAATTTATTAAATAAAAACCAGATCTACTCATTAAAAATGCAAAAAAATCCAGATATTATCTTAAATGTCCAATCATATCTAAATGTGTAATAAGTGACCAATACATCATTATGTTTATGTTATATACCATATAATTTATAGAGTGATATATGGTAAACAATGAATCACATACATCAATTTTTCCCCTATGATTATAATGCAGATGAAAAAATTTCTTTTGTACAATTACACTGTATAAAACATGTTTACCATTCATTTTAATAGAATTGAGAGGTCATATCCAGAGATTGCCCTACAAGGTCTAGGTGTGGGTACATACATTAGGATATTGGTACAGTGATAAAATTGTGTAAACTTGTATTTCTCAGAATTTATCTCCATCATTAAGTGGTATATGGTTGTATATATTTTCCTTATTGTGGCTAATTATTCTTCTCTTAAACAAGATTTAGATATGAGCTCAACATTCACAATATGTTCTTTTTACAGTCCCTAAAATTCCACATCACATTCATGTTTGTATGGAGATATTAAATGATGAAAAACATCAGTATTATGAAGTTGATTATTTCAGGTATTCAGATATTCACAAAGCCCCATCAGCATGTTTATAACATCTCCCTCCCTATTCTCCAAAATAATAATGCCCAGTTGAAAACATTGGGCTAAAGAAGCCAAGTAATAACAAGAATTGCATGTAAAAAGATGTGATAACTATAAAAACATCTAGACTAAAAAACAGTCTCTAAATGGCTAAGTTAAACAAGGCACAATTAAGACTAATTTGCTTGACTTGTCTTTGGCTGAAAGAAAGAAGATTTCAAATTAACCTACATGATATCTAGTATTATTTTAAAATGTAAATGGCATAACCCCTTGAGCTTATAGCTATGTGGTTAATTTTTCAAAGTAACAAAACCACTTAACATTTTTGCCAGCCCTCTATTCTAATTTTATACATACATTCTTTTCCTTTTTTACAAAAACAGTTTTAACAAGATTACATTTTTAAAAGTAATATTACCTTCCCATTGTCATTTCAGTAAGCAGAGATAACTTAAAATTTCCGTAGTCATAACAAATTGGTCTGGCTGCTACTTGACTTATGGTCCTGGAAAATGAGCAGGCTTTATTCTGCAGTTCAGCAGATGTTGGTGCAGCTTAGCTAGACTTTCAGAATATTCATGCTTGGTGAAAAAAACCTTGCAGATGAAAAAGAAAGAGGTGACAGATCCTTGTGAGATCTGGTGCCTATATTTTTGATAAAACATTGCACACCCAATGAATCCATTGGATTCTGTCATTTCAAGATTGGAATCACTCAATCTGATCCTCTTGTCCCTGTCTATTCCTTTCCTTTTCAAAAATCTAAGACATTTCCTTCATAAGGGTGTTTAGGCCCCATAGGTGGCTCTTCTGTGCTAACTGTACCTTCATGTATGCTGGTTTCCCTACTATATCTTCCTATAGTTTTATTGGTGCAATTTGATCGTCACATCATATCCACTGAATTTGGAGGAAATTACAGAGTCATTTGGATGCCTTCCTACATAAATGTAGAAGTCCTTGCTGTCTGGATTTAGATCAACCATACTGACCACTGGGTCATTTTGAGTGTGGAAATTAGTCACAAGACACGCCAAGAACTGCCTGAAAAATAGTCTGTTTTTTTCCAGACACAGCGGTTTTGCCCTAATAATATCCTCATGTATATAGTTTTTCTGTAGCAGGTGACTCTCAGCATACATATTCTGGGCTACATGTCATAAATTCAGTGCTAGATATAAACCAAAAATGTTACAAAAACTTGAAATACTGTGCATGAAATTTTACACCAACCACGGAGTTTTTGCATCTTCTTATACCTTGTCCATCAACCTAATCTCTACAGAAATAGTAACTTGATTACATATGTATGTCAATAGCAACAAAGTAAACTATTCTCTTACTGAGCAGGAAAAGAGCTTTATGTGTTTGTTTGAAGGGTTTGAAGACAGTTTGCATTCCAACTTGACACTTGAGTTTAAAGGTTTTAGAATTTCAAAGATATTCCTGTAAGTGTAAGTTTATGGGTTGGGTGCCCGGCACTTCCTTGTGTGAATAATCTTTGATTGCCTAACCTTGCGCTGTGACGGGCGGAGCCTTGCTGGAGTGCTGTAATTCTCATGCTCGACAGGAGGCTCCGTGTTATCCAAATCCCAATGGTACTCAACAAAATTGATGAAATGACCGGGAAGGCCTAATTAAAGCTGTTCAGCTCAAATGTATTGATGTATTACATCTATTACTGCTTGGTTCAATAGGTCCACCCTGTGGATGCTGCCACAGCCTGTAAAGCAAACTAAACAGATTGAATAAATAATGCTACTAGGAGAGAACAGCCACAGAATCAAAGCAACTGAGCACAAAATGCAACAGGAGGCCTTGTGAACTTTATATCATTTCATCCACAGTAAATTCTCTTAACCTTTATTATTTTGGCATGAACATGCAAAAAATAAAGTATTAAGATCTGGAATAATGTTTTAATACCACAAGACAGAAGAAATCACCCTCTTTTGGTAAACATTGCAGGACAATATAACATACATAAAATCACTTGTTTTGTCAGACTTTTCTTCTCAATTTACTGTTATAAGCTGTTTTCTTTTTGTCTTCTAATTACTCTATACTCTTCCATGAAACTTTTTTTGTAGCATGCAGTCTACCATCCTTCCTTACTTTTCCTGCCCCAAAAGACTTGTCTTTTTTTTTAATCTTTCCTGGATTTAAATTATGTGAAATCTCCATAATTTGTGTGTTTGTGAACAGTAACATTGACTATGTTTGTAGCGACTTAGGGATTCTGGCCCACTCTAGTGTGCAGATCCTTCCATGTCATGCTCATTCCTATGCAGCAATGTAATACTTACACAATTTTCTTCATACCGAAGAGTATCACACAGTACACTATTTTAGTAACAACTTGCTGGTGCTAGAACAAAGAGAACAGGCATCTCTTAAAAATTTGGAGCCAAAAGATGTCAAGACATTTTTATTTAAAGGAAGGAGGAGAAAAGAGAGAAAAAAGTGCTAGTCAGTTATACTATTAGTGTCTCTTAGTTCATCAGAAAGGAAGCTTTGCACTTATATAGATTGGAGAATACTTTATGCCCATATCTTGTACTCTGAGTACCCACTTTAATGATAGTAGTGTGCAATGTATTAACTATTGTTATCCTCCTATAATCTTGTTATGAAATTTTGTTTAATCTTTTTTCCATAAAATAAAAAATGATGTTTTTATTTAATAAAGTTTAATATCAGAAAAAAAAGTAAAGGAGATGAAGTCTTCCAAATTTATTTCTGTGCCTGAACTCAAACTGAACTTCTGATTTTTTATGATATCTACACTTCTATGTTTCAGAGGTAACTTGAACTATGTTTAAAAGTTAATTCCTAAGTTTTCTCTTCTCACTGCTTTAAATCTGCTGCTTTTCCATTTTCCCTCTTCAGTAAATGACAACTCCAATTATCCACTCACTTGTTATTATAGGCTAGTCTGTTTCTTTCATATGCTTTACCCAAATGCACCAATGAACCTTGTTAGTGTTATCTTTTAAATATATTCTAAAGGAATCCACTTCCTTCCATGTTTATGCTGCTTGAAATCATGATTAAATCTTACTGGCGGTACTAGAAGAGCCTCCTCACTGTCTTACATGATTTTCCTCTTGTTGCTCTCTGGTTAATTTTCTTAATCTGTTTTCTGTATATTTTATTAGAAATACTAGAAAGTTTAAGACTGTACTTACCTGATTCTCTTTCACTGAGGTATCAGATTAAGTTCCCTCAACTGATCCACAAAGTGAAATTTGAAAAAGTAAAAATAAACACATACAGTTTTCCCTCACTCTTGAATCATTTTTTTCATAATTAACAAAGCCATGAATACCTGAGATGCATCAAAGTAGGGTTTCTGTATTTTTTTCTAGCTTATTCCATAATAAGAAATATCACAGCAGTGGCAGACAGCAGAAATTTTTATCTAAGTATCTGATTCTTGAGCTATAGTTGTTAACCAGTTTTCTCTCTGTGTGAAGTGAAGAGTGCAATGGCTAGGTTTTAGAAGGAATCTTTTAAGTTGTGAATTTCACTGTAGCTTCACTGGTGGCTCAAGCATGATCCTGGGTCATTTCTTTATTGTTCTGGTCAGTACTTGTAAGGTTGTTCCTGATAACCTTTGGTGGATGAGTTGCTTCAGCTCTTCTAGTAATTTGGTAACCACTAAATTCTTCAGAGAAATAGATGAAACATACTTACAGTAGTATTAATTAACTCATACTCCTGACCTGGCGCTGTTAATTAATTTCTTTTTGTCTCCTTGTCATCACCAATAAAATGAAGATTAACAGCAATGACAACATTATGGATTATTTTTAGGATTCATTAATTTTAACAGTGTTTGCTATGTTGATTAGCATTGAGTAAGTAGTAAATAATGTTAGCCATTGTTACTATGTTTCTTTCACACCACTGATAAAATTTTAACTCTAGCCACATACTCCAGTTGCCCTGGTTATGACCATAGATGCTAAAATTTCACCTATAACATTTCTATATTTCAATCTATTATTCTTTTCAAAGAATTAAATTTATAAACTGAAATTTATAACATCATATACTTATTTTAGGTTCTTCAGTAATTCTTCAGGTTAGTGCCCTCACTGTTTAGTGAAGCTAAATTTAACTTTTGTTTTCTGATCTCTGCTGAAATATTCATGTTTAGCCCTTGCCACTACTTCTGACAACCCTCATACTGTTCTGCTGATATTATCCTTGCTTTCTTTTGCCTCTGAGTTTTTTGCATAGCCTTTGCTTAGAAGACCCTTAATGAACTCTTTAAATCAGATTTGTTCTTTAAACCATTCAGCTCACTTCCTTCAGGAAGAGGTTCATGAGCTTGCATTGGATTCCCCTCCTGTAGATATCCATAGCACACTGCATTTAGTCCACCATTACCTGCATTAGCATGACAACAATAAATAAAATTTGGCTGTATTCTTGACAAGGGTGAAAGACATATAGATAGATATAGATATAGATGTAGATATAGATTTCATGAAGTCTGATTTCACAATAAACTCTCAATGCCTATACCAAGATATAGCAAATTGAAAGTGTTCAACAACTATTAGTTAAGAGCATGATGTATGAAATGAGTCCTTAATAAATTTAATTGGTGTTAGTTCCTAATTGGATCTTATATAGGTATTTATAACAGTCTCCTTCATTTTCTGCCACCCACTTTGTCACTTCTTAAATGTATTATCCACTTCAAAAGATAGAATAATCCATCTAAACACAATCACACTTGCTAAAGCCCATTAATGTCTTTCTGCTGCCTGTGAGTTAAATTTTAGACTATGTTTTAGTTCAGCAGATATTTATTGATTACAGTTATGTGCAGAGCACTGAGCTTAATGGTTCAGCATTTCATTGATGCCAGGATACAGCAAAACTGACCCAACTACATCACTTCCCTTCCTTATACTCTACAGTTACCAGAATAAAAGCATTACTTAACACAATGACTAAAAATACTTAGTTACTTAAAAAAAAACATAGTTAAAGCAAGGGAAATTACAACTGTTAATAAGTACACATTTTACACATTTTACTTAAACTAAAAGCATGTACATGAGTGTTTAACAATTAATATAGACCTGTCACTTTTTCTTTAAAATAAGTCAGTTGGTTTGAATTCCAATTAGAAGTCTTCATAAACCAAGCCTTAAATCATCTGTGATTTGGAGTTTCAGATGCACCAAACTAGAGCAAGAGATTCGAGGAATTTATCTTTTTTTTTTTATTTTAAAGAGGATAAAACAGAATAAAACCAATCAAAACAAATAAGTATAAGAGATACAGGACTTCAAAACTTTATGAAATCAACGGAAGTTACAATAATGCCTTTTGATGTCTTCAAAATAGCAGCAGATAGCTTCAGACATAGTAAAAATCAAACAGCGCAGAACAGAATAGAAACAATAAAAACAAAACAATGAATGCAATAAAGGATTTCAAAACAAGGCAATAGTAAATCCAAAATTACTACCATAATATATCTTGCTATCCTTGCAATAGCTTCTCCTGCCATCAGATTTAACATAATCAAACAAAACAAAAGAGAATAAAACCCAACCCAACAAAATAATGGAAACAATACAGGACCTCAAGACAAGACTATAGGGAATCTACAACCCTCAGAAGGAGATTCCCCCCTAGATGCCACACTATGTACTGATATCCTCTGAACCTATGATCAGACACTGGTCTTAGACTTGTAATGTTAGTGAAACATGAAAGCACCTCATGCATTCAATTGCATCTCACCTTAATAGTTATAGCAGCCTGTGTTTCTCTGCATAAGCCGGTTGCTTACAGTGGTGGTGGTGGTACTTCTAGTTTGTAGCCTGTGCGCTGGAAGGGGCTGGGGTCTGGCTGTTCCCAGTTTGGCCACAGCCCATGCATGGTGCTGGTTTCCAGTTTGGGTTTGTTTGCTGGTACAGCCATTGCTCTCTCTTCACCCGAGTCCATGAATGGCACTGACTCATGGGGAGAGGCTTGGGTCTAGCTGTTTCAAGTCCAGTGGTGGACTGCTCATGGCCCTGCTTCCCAGACTGGGCTTGTTTGCTGGTGTGGCCATTTTTCTCTCTTCCCCCAGTCTGCTAATTGCACTAACTCACAGGGAGGTTCTCGGGTCTAGCTCTTCCCAGTCTGGCAGCAGCTCATGCATGGCACCTGTTCTCAGACTCTCAAGGGATTTAAAAAACAACCTGATACACAAATATCTAATGTTATTCTAATGATTTGTAGTTATTTTACCCACATATAATTAAATAACCAAATTCTAGTAATTGGTGTTATTTTAGGTACATTCTGTAAATCTTTTTGTTTTGGTTTTGGTACCAAGACTCATATTCAGGACCTTATGCTTGCCTGGCAGATGCTGTGCCACTGAGATATATCCGCAACTTTAGGTACATTCTAAAAAGTGAACATTTTGATTTATCCAGTTTAACTCAGCACTTATAGTAATAAATATTATAAGTTATTTTTGAAACAAATACAAGTGATTTCTAGCCAGCATAAAACTCAACTGGTGGAAGTGGCAATAAATAAACCAACTGGACAGGGAAGTTGAGAGTTGCAAATTATTTACTATGGATACAGCTTGGTCTATAAGGGAACAGAGAGAATTTATCTAGTCAAGAAATTAACTCAAGGTGTTCCTTTTGTCCTAAACTTCCGTGGAGATGAACTGAATGCATTTTGCAAAAGTCCCTGTGCTAAAGACTTGAACACCAGCCCATGGTACTATTGGAGGTGACAGATCCTTTAGGAGGTGGGAACTAGTGAAGGAAGTTAGGTCACTGGAATCACGACCTTGAAAGTAATACTAAGACCTGGCTTCTTTCTGTCTTTGGTTCCTGGCTGCCATGACATGCAGTTTCCTCTGCCATGTACCCATCACTGGCCTAAAGGCAATGGGACCCAGTGCACAGGAACTGAAACTGTGAGGCAAAATAAATCTTCCCTCATTATAGGCTGTTTTTTTTTTTTAACATTTTGTCAGTGATAGAAACTTGGTTAATACCAAGTTCTTTCATTTGGCCCCATTACTCCATATTGTCTAATCATTTTTTCCTGAATCCATTTTATTTCAAGGAGAAAAAGAAAAAGAAAGAAGAAAACAAAACAAAATGAAACAAAATTTCAAAACACGTCAATCGGGGGCAACAATGGTACATATATTTTGCATAGTGATCCCAAAATCATTCACAAGACATCTGCATTCAATTTTCTGAACAACACCGACACAAATCTTTCTCTTCAGTGAACTCAGAGAAATCACTCGTATAATTATCTTAACTTTTTTAAACATACATAAACATATGTTGTTTCTTTCAGCTTCCAACACTAATGAACATATTGTCTAATCATGTCTCTCTATCTCTGCTCATTCTGTGGCAAGGCCTCATCTTATCTGACTCTGCACAGTTCTTACTCATCTTCAGATACTCCATTAAGACTTTTATTGTACTGAACTCTCCTATAAATTCGTGCGGCATTGTGTGCCTACCACATGCACCACTTGTATTAGGCTTTAGTTGTAATAGGATACTTTATTCTTCTTAAACATTAGCAACTTCCATCCTCTGAGGCACAGTTTTTAGTCAGCAAAATAGTACATATTTGTTAAAATGTTCAGTAGGTGTGATGTGTCAATTTGACTGGATTAAGAATCATCCAAGGAATTAATAATGCCTATTTCTAAGTGTTTTTGGTTGGGTAATGAAGGTGTGATCTGAGCTACTGTGCATAGCTACTAGCTTCTTCCTCACTTGAATGATTCTCTTGATCTGTTTACTGATCACTGTTAACTGAGTATCTTTGCTCCTCTATGTCCTTTTCCTATGATGTTTCTGCCTTGGATCCACCTGTCCATGGACTGAATGCTCTAAAATCATGAGGCAAATTAAACCCCTCAGCATTTACATTGTAGGTGTCAGGTATTATGCCTCAGCAATGATAAAGATAACTTAATATACTCATTATCCATTGAGAAAACCTAACTTAAATCTGCGTTATCACATGAGAATTTTCTTTTTTTTTAATATTTTATTAATAATAAAAGACAAGACAGAAGAGAATCCCCCATACTTGCTACATTGCCTGCTATAAAGAGATGCTTGGGTTGCTGCCCAGAGGCCTGACCAAATCTACAAAACAAAAGTTGGTTGATGTTCCTTGGTTGCTATTAATCTAGCCAGACCTCTGAAACAGCAGGTTGCTTGGGGG
>RJWM01022950.1:0-32908 GCA_004363535.1 Dasyprocta punctata | reverse complement strand
ACATGAACCCTATTCAATCTATCCTCTTACTAGTGCTGTCTAGAGGTTGGTGTGAATTTAATATGAATTTAATATGTGCCCTTCTAATATTTTTATTGTACTTTTACACACATGTTTATATATTAAGTATAGCTATAAATATGTAAAAATATAATTATACTAAATTTTACTCAACATATTTCAAACTTATCGAGACACATCTTTGTGTATATCTATGGATTTAATCTATTCTTTTACATCTGCATTTTTACATTTTAAAATTTAATTCATGAGAAATGATAGAAATAACATGAATATTTTGAAACATAATAATTATCTTTGAACCCACTAACAAATTCAAGAATCAGAACATTTAATAATTAGCAACTACTTCTGCATAACTTTATATGGTTTTATCACATAGGTACCCTGAAATGATTGTTTTTACTTTTTGAGCTTTAAATTTTGTTATATTCTTTGAGGACTTGTTTTCTCAGTATTGTTTCTGAGAAGAATTTGTCGTGTTATGGAGCTTGGATTTCCTTCATGTTGATCACAGCATACTATTCCACAGAGGGAAAATAACACGATAAAACCATTTTCATGTCAATAGACATTTCAGTTTTTGATTTTTGGGGTTTTTTTTTTTTGGTTAGCATTTGAAACAGTTCTGTAAATTTCTACTAATATAGCATACATGTGCAATATCATCAAAAGAATGTATATATAGGAATATAAAGTGTAACTGCAGGGACACAGAGCATGGTCAACAATACATTTCCTCCTTTGCATACTCTCAAATCTTTCTATTTGTCCCTGGTTTTGAATAGTTTTATTATATCTCTTTGTGTAGTTTTCTTCATGATTCTTATAATTGATTTATTGAGTTGTTTGGATATGGGTTTAGAATTTTCTTTCCCTTTAGAAAATTTCCAACCATTGTTTCTTCGAATTTTTGTTCCCTGCTGTATTTCAGGGACTTTGATCTTATGTGTATTAAGTCTGCTCAAATTTCATAACCATGATGTATCTCTTACCTAATTTCCATTTACAATGCTTGCTAGTTTTCAGTATACAAATCATGTGCATATTAATCCTGTTGTATTTCATCATTTATGATGTAATGGTAATTGGTACTTTTAAATTTTTCAGTACTCAATGTTTCTTACTAGAACACACTACTGCTGATTTTTGTGTATTGTCCTCATGACCTTTCAAACTCATTTGTCAGTCATATTAATCATTTTCAGATATGTTAGAATTTTTATATAGATATTTATCTCTTTCCTAAGTACAGTTTAAATTCTTCACCTTCAATTTTTATGCCTTTTCTTTTTCTTTACTGACTTGCAGGGGATCTCCAATACAAAATGGAAAAGCAGCACTGCTGGTTATTTGTTTATTTTATTTTGGTATCTAAAGATTTATAACACTGCCTTTAGAGTTTTAGAGTTCCTGATGGGAGTCTTCCGTAATTTTGTATTCATTCCTCATTATATGTCACTTTCTTCTCTAGCTGCTTCATAAGTTTCTTTCATGTGTGTCTAGTTGGTGATAGTGGTGGCAGTCATGTGTGTGCATGTGTGTATGTGTGTGTGTGTGTGTGTGTGTGTTTACGCGGTGGTGTGTGTGCATGTGTGCGCGTGTGTGTGTGTGTGTGTGTGTGTGTGTGTTGACCCTGCCTGTAGTTCTCTGAAATTCTTTCATTTTCTGTTTATTGTCTTTCATTAAATTCCAAAATTTTTCATCTACTATCATTTTAAATATTATTACCCTCCCTTTCTATTTTCCATCTAGGATCAAATTGCACACTTGTGAGTTATCAAATATTATCCCACAACTCTTGCATGCTCTGGTCTGGTTTGGGATTGTATATTTTTAGAATTTAGCTGTTTTTCTTCTGTGCCAATTTAAATAATTTCTTTGGTCTTTTTAAATTTCCTTTCTTTCTATTCATGTACACACACTCTTGATAAACCCATCATTGAGATTCTTCGTTCCTGACACTATGTTTTATTTCTACTATTTTATTTGACTCTTTTAGCTTTTATTTTTTGGTTAAAATGTTCAATTTGTGTACATTGTTGATCCTTTTTTAACTTTAGATATTTATTATATCAATCATTCTTATTTTAAAGTCCTTGCCTGATACTTCCAACATCTATACCATCTCTGGTTGCTTTGATTGTTATATCTCTTATTCATGAATTTTATCTGGACATTTATCTGAGTTTCACAGTTCTCAATTGAAAGCCAAACCTTGTATGTAGAAGAACAGTAGAAACTGTAGTAAATAGTGTTTGGGCTGAAAATTGGCACATATCTTCTCTTTGGGCCAATAATATGGGGTTCGATCAGTAACTGAGTGGTGTTTAGGCTCTGTTATTGCTATAGATAATGTTCAAATACCTGCAGATCTCAATGTCTCCCATATCATCTGTTGCAACCTTTTGGTCATGAAGTGGGGAAGAGTTTTTCTCAATTTGACTTCTCCATCCTTAGTTTTCTGCAGGTCCTAACCTATCTGTCCCAAGCCCATGCATTTCCTCATGGCCTCATCCCTCGCCCACAGTAGCTGGCTACGGGTTGCAAAGAAGGGTTATGCACAGATAGGAGTTTCTTAGGACTCTTGGTCCAGCCTCAGACCCTTGGCAGTTAGCTTCACAGTTAGAATATTCTCAACATCATTGTCCCTCCCTCCAATGGGCAAACTTTGCCAGGCATCTGTGGGGGAATCTTTGCCAAGAGAGCATTTCTAGCCTTTGATCTTTAACAAGGAAGGGTCTTCAGATGCAATAGAAGATGCAAATGCCTCCCCTCCTCATCTTCAGAGAGATGCCTTCCACTCTCTCTTAAGCGCAGTGTTCCTTTGCATAGTAACAGTGACATAGTGACAGAAGATTCCCAGCCCCTCTTGCTACTCTCATGAACAAAAGGACTATGATTAGGGATAGGTACAGTGTCCCCATTAGGAGTAAGGAGGTTTGACTGCTGTCCATACCTCAGCATCAGTTCGTCTTTTTCTGGAACTGTGGACGAGAGTGTTTCTTGATACATTACTCAGCATTTGACAACGCTTATTTCTCTTCCTACCCTACAAACAGAACATGCTCACCTAAGCCATGTGGTTCTCCTGCTCTTTCCTCAGCAGTTGTTTTTACTTTTTATGAAGAAAAAGAGGGTCTGGGGAAGTGGAAAGGGATCTGTGCCTGTGCAGCATGAAGGAGCCTTTCTCAGACCTCCTGTTCTGATCAAATCTTTTGCAAAAGCACCTGACAAAGGACAATAAAAAGTGTATGAGTGCATATGGACCCCCTGGTGTCTGAGAGTGCCAGGAATTCTAAAATGCCATGCTAACCTTAAGAACTGCAAAAATCTGCTTTTTCTTACTTATTATTTTATTTATCACTATTACTTTCTGTGCATTGCCAGAGATAAAAACATCCGTGTGCTCTGTCTTTCCTCAGAGGGTCTTTTCTGACTTTGGAATGAAGTTCACTAGGTTGCTTTGCCAACTCAGCTCTCCCTTGGGGTCTAAAAGTGATTGAGAATGTCACTGGTTGTCTTGAGATTGATATTGCCTTACGGCTTTCTGAATTCTAAGATAAAACAAAACTCCTGTAGCACTTTTATAAACCTGTCAAATTAAACACTATCTTTATAAAGACAATGTTTATTTTGATTTACTAGAAATTTATCTGTTTGTTTGGGGTTTTTTTTGTTTTTTTGTTTTTTTGTTTTTTGTTTTTTTTGTACCTGGGATCAAACTCATGACCTTGCGCTTACCAAGCAAGCACTTGGACCGCTGAGCTAAATCCCCAGCCCTAGAAATTTATCATTTTATACTTGTGCCACATCATATTTTTTATTATGGTAAGAACACTTAACATGAGATCTACCCTCTAATCAAGTTTTTAAGTCTACAACACAATTTTGTTAACTATAAGCATAATGTTGTAATTCAGATTTCTAGAACTCAACCATCTTGAATAACTGAAACTTTATACCTATTGAACCATAATTTCCCATTTCACCCCACTCCAGCTCTTGATAACCCCCAGCCTCAGACGCTTTTTGCTTCTATGTTTGAACAGTTACCTAATCGTACAGATGGAATCAGCAGTGTTTGCTCTTCTGTGATTAGATTCTTTCACATGGCATGTTTTCAGAATTCATCAGAAATGTCACATTTGGCCAACCTTCTTTCTTTAATAGTTCTGCAGAATATTTCACCTTATGTATATACCGCTCTTCCTTTGTCCATTCACCTGTTGATGGATATTCAGATTGTACATGTAGAATACCGTGAATAATGCTATGTTGAACATGAGAGTCCAAACATCTCTTTGAGATCTTGATTTTCCATACTTTTAGATAAACACCCAGAAGTGGGATTGCTAGATCATATGATAGTTTATTTCATGTGTACATTTTTTAGGAAATCCTACATTGTTTTTCATAGTAGCTGCACCATGTCACATTCTTACAAACAGTGGGAAAAGGTTCCAATTTGTCTGCATTCTTACCAGCACTCGCTATCTTTAGTTTTTGGTTTTAATAAAAACTATCCTAATATGTTTGAGATAACATATCACTGTGATTTTGATTTGCATATCCTTGATGATTAGTTATGTTGCCTATTACTTTATAATCTTTTGACTCTTTGGTGTCTTTTTTGGAGAAACAGCTATACAAGTCCTTTGCTCATTTTAAAATTGGGTTATTTGTGTGTTCGCTTGGCTATTGAATTGAAATGATTCTTGTGTACTTGAGAACTAATTCCTTATCAAATGTATACTTTGAAAATGTTTTCTACCCATTCAGCAGGTTGCCTTTTCCCTTTATCATTTCCTTTGTTATGTAGAAGCTTTTAAATTTGATTTAATCCCATTTGTCTATTTGTATTCTGTTACCTGTGCTTTTGGTGTCATATGCAAGAAATAATTGCTGAATGTGATGTTGTGAATGAAGCTTTCCTTCACGATTCCTTCTAAGACTTTTATAAGTTTCAGGTCTTATGTTTAAGTCCTTAATTTAATTAAGTTGATTTGTGCTACATAGTAAAGGTCAAACTTCATTCTTCAGTATGTGGATATTTTCTGAAAGCTTTTTGTTAAGGGTATTATGTATTCCCTAAGTGTCAAAGATCAGTTGCTCATATATGCATACATTTACCATCAGGCTTTTTCCTCTGTTCCACTGGCTTATCAGTCTTTATGCCAATACCATACTATTTTAATACTGTAGCTTTGTAATTTATTTTGAAGTCAGATATTGAAAAACTTCCAACTTTGTTCTTTTTCTCTCAACATTATTTTGATTATCTGGAATCTTTTGTTGTTCCACATGAATTTTAGATTATTTTCTGAAAAATGCCACTGGGACATTGATAGTGCCTACACTGACTCTTCAGGTCACTTTGAGTAGAAGGAATATTTTAACAATATTTATTCTTTCAATCCATGAACATGGAATGACTTCCCACTTATTTGCATCTTCTTTAATTTTTTTGGCAATGTCCTATAATTTTCAATCTCTGGACTTTTGCCTCCTCCGTGAAGTTTATCACTAAATGGAAATCAGTTACCAGCCCCACCACAGATACCAAAGTCTGTGATGCGCAAGTTTCCTATATAGAATGTCATATTATTTATATATAACCTACGCACATCTTTCAGTATATATTAAGTCATCTCTACATTACTTATAGTATCTAGTATATTGCAAATGTTATATGAACAACTGCTAATACTGTGTTAAAAAAATAATGACAAGAAAAGAGGCTGTGTATGTTCAAAGTGAATGCACTTTTTAAAAGTACTCTAACTCTGTGGTTGGTGAAATTTATGGATGCAGAACCCTTAAATATGGAAGGCCAGCTGTGTTTTAAGAAGAAACCAACCAGCATTGTTATACAAATGCCCCATATCAGCTCTAGTTTTAAGAAATCTGAGGTCTTCATATTGATTTAAAGCAAAGTTTACTGTTCTATAACAGACCCCATGTATATACTTGAGATGGTTTTCTAGAAGGTCCCGCTATGTTCTACATGAAACATTTGATATATCATGTGGCTGAGATCATTTCAAGAGTCCTTGTAATACATTTTCCAATCAAAGTGATTGTTGATGATTTATTTCCTTACTTCTTATTCATTTTTTCAATGCACTCCAGTTGGTCTTTCTTTTCAGAGTTCCCCAGGAACACTTCTTGTCAAGGTCACAGTGACCTCCGTGTTAATTATCCGTTCTCAGTTCAGGGGTCTCTCAGCAGCATTTCACATGCATGACTGATGCCTTCGCAAACCCCTCTTTCACTTTCATGATACAGTAGCTCACTCTGCTGTCTTCCTCCCTCTCCCATCAGTCATGACCTCCCAGGCACTCAGAGCAGATCCCGCTTTCTGTCTACCCATTTTCTAATGTCCCAGAGCTTGGAACTAAGCTGCCGCTTCTCTGTGTTTATCCTCCTTGGTTACCTCATCCAAGTCCTGATCTTTAAATAGCTCTTAGATGCAGATGACTCCAAAATTCATATCTCCAGCCTTTATATCTCACCAGAGTTCCATGTGTCTGGTGGCATCTGAAATTCAATAGAACAGACCAGGAAAGAATGACGACTGTAATTACATCACACCCTTGCCCCCAAACCTATCTTTTTCCATTACTCTACATCTCACTTAGATCTACTCTTATATACCAAGTTGCTCCAGGCCAAAGGAAGACCTTATCATCTCTTTTAGTGAGGCCTAGATCCAATCCTTTAGCAATTTCTGTCACTTTTGCCACTAAAACACGTCGTAGTTTGGTCTACTCATTGTCCCTCTCCTAATTGCTATGACACTGTCCACACTAATGCATAACTTTACAGCTGGATTATTTTCCTGGCACTCTGCCATGTATTGTTTTGAGTGAATTATTTAAAGGAATATTTTATGAAAGGCTCATTTGGGCCACTTGTGACAATATTCTTGATATATAGAACAGCACTTTGCAAATATTACTTGAATAAAGAAACAATGTGAGCTTCTATACCAACATTTTTATAGTTTTCCAAAATTTTAGTAAACTAGTTACCAAATAAATTCACAAATTATTGGTCAGAAAGTGTATCTTGGAATTTTGTACCACTAAAGACATTAGCAAAAACAGTTCAGAATAATAGCACCTCATTATTTATTAAAGATTTTCTATGTCTGGGCATCTTCATTCACGGTGTTTTAATCTGAGACTCAGAAGAAGCCTTTCTAGCCTTCTGCCAAGAAATTGGCACTCTGAGAAGTCTAAAAAGAATTCATTTTTTGAAAATATTTTCAGAAATTAGGTCTCTGCTTAATCTATGTGTTCAGAGTAGACTATCAAAAGTTTCACAGTTAATACAATTTACTGCATTCTTAAGTCATTTCAACATTTCCCAAACCTCATCCTCACTGCCCTGTCATTTTATTCTTGTCTTTTAAGAGTCCTCAGACTGAATAAGCAAATCGAACCCCATTAGAAAAACAGTGTCTTCCTCAAAGGGTGCTGGAAAAGCATGAGCACCAGTCACATATAAAGTGCAAGATAAAGAAAGAGGACTGTTTAAGGGCAGAGAAGCCAGGATCCCATTTTGATTCTGTTAATCTCTGGGTATCAATCTGTAAATGTGACCAAAATTATCCATGTCTTATTTCTCCCATCCCAGAAGGGTTGCTAGTGCACAAGGCGGAGGAATATTCTATTGGGGATGGCTCTGGGGGAAAGACACGACTGCTCAGTGCCTGAATCAAGCTGACTTTGGAAACTGCAGTCAGTCTTCCCTCCGAGGGCTCTCTTTTGGTTACTGCTAATCCTCCTTCACTGGCCACTGTGAGTAATAACTCTTGGTAGGATTCAGATAACTTGGGCAAAAAGAGAAATAGGGATGTTCTGAGACATCTAGCTCATTTATTACAAAACATGTGGCTACCTAAGCCAGCTGCAGTCAGACTAGTGATAATCAATAAACATTTTGGAATGAATTAATGAACAAAGATGGATTTTTTTCATCAATTACCTACTCAAAAGATTGGGCCACAGTTTTCATTGTTTTGCTGTACTGTGCAGGCAAAAAAAAAACTCTTGCCCTCACAAGATGGTACAAAAACAAAGTCTGCAGTCCACAAATGAGTGACTGCAAAGCAAAAAAGGGGAAGGTGGGGAGCATTGAGAGTTAGGGGAAAGCAAAGATTTGATTCCAAAGAGAAAATCCTTACTGGGTCAAGGCCGCTTTTGCATAATTCTATTATCACCAGGAAGAGAAGAAATAATCACATTAGGTGTGTGCTACCCTGCTCACCATGGCCTGTCTTACCTTACTTTTTGAAGTCATACGGGTTTAATGCCTCGTGTGAGTGAGTTGTTCAGAAGGTGCCAATCAATAAGGCAGGTGCTGCCAGAGCCAAGCAGAGAAGTTTTTGATGTTGACAATAACATACATTCTTGTGCAAAAAGGAGTAATCCATTTGGTCACAGTTATGAAAACCTTATGTGTATGTGGCTTTATGGAAAGAGGCAGTGCCAGGTGAAAGGTTGCCTCCAGGCCAGCCGACCACAGAACATCGGCCTGAAGCTGGAGGAGCAAGAGCAGCTGCCCGTGAGACCCAGGCGCCCTGTATGGGAACACAGGCGTTCACACGACCCACTGCATATGGTTTCTCAGTGCATCGGCTCTGCCTCATGGTCAGCCTACAGAGTCTGGCCATCTCATCAGTTTGCACTGAGTTTGTGTCCCACGTTGTCGCCTTGAGCTGGAGTCCGGCCAGTCCTCAGCAAGGTCTGTGTTCATCCAGGACATTTCTGATGCCAGCTGGGTTTGTCGCAGACTCCTACAAAGGACTAGGGGTAGCCTAAGGAATCCTCTCACTGCCATCTCTCTGGACCACAGCACTGTTCTCTCCCCTCAGATGGTATCTCTTGGGCAGTGTCCATGTGAAGAGGGGTCAGGAACAGCCTGAAGGGATGAGAACAGCAAGCAAGGAACATGTCTGTTCTTTGTAAAGATATAAACACTCCTGATCATGGAACTGTACTGACCTACAACAGAATGTCCTCCTTTCTAATTCCTGCCTCAGCCTCCATGCATGTTGCCAGCCATTGTATATGATGGTGAAATTACATAGAAAAAAATACACCTCACCTCAAACAGCACAAGTTCACAGTGGAGAATTAGTGTGTGAAAGTAAAGCAAAACAAAAAGAGAAAGCAGCAATATGTAGTCCTTAAAAGCAGAGCTACAGAACTAATCAGGTGTACTTTCCTCCAGATTTTACAGGTTCTACTTTTAGTGGGTGTCCTGGGTTACTTAGGCTTTCAATCCCCCACTGTTTGTTATTTCACACAATCGTAATGTGGATGAAATGAGATTATCCATGTGATACTCAGCATGACTTGGGAACAAAGTTAAGTTCTCAGCAAAGGTTAACACTTTAAATAATAAGAGCTGTGGGGAAATCTACACAGCATTCTACAGCAAAAGGAGACATCCGTTTAATGAAGAGAGTGGTAAAGAAAGACTTCATATGAGTGAATCTTGAAAGGTGATAGTCATTATGATTTTCACTATCACAGCTGCATGTTAAAGCACTTGCTTTGCACCAGTCTCTGTGCTAACACATTTGTGACATTGTCTCCTTTATTCACGTAATGACCCTGAAAATGAGTAAATTGTCTTTATCTCCATTTTACATGTGAACATAAGTAAGTCAAGTCTTTAAAAACTAGTCATCAATGAATGAATAAAGAAAATATGAAGGGAGGGAGCAAAGGAGGCTGGGAGGGAAGCAGGAATGGGGGGAGACAGAGAGAGAGAGAGAGAGATTGTATATGAATCTTATTTGACCATGAAAAGAGATCCTGGCATTGGCAACAACATGGGTGAATCTGCAGGAGACTATACTAAGTTAAATGAGTCAAGCAAAGAAATACAAATACTATATGCTTGCATTTATATGTAGAAGCTAAAAAATCAACCTCACAGAAGGAGAGACTAGAACACCTAGACCCCTGGAGGAAGGGGTCAAAAGGGACAATGTTAGTCAAACAGTATAAACTTTCCATTATGACATGAACAATTTCTGGAGAACTAAAGTACAGTAAGTTGGTGATGAATATATTCATTCAAATGGAGTAATAATCACACAATGAACACACGTATCCAATCATCATATTGTTCACCTTGAATGTACCATCTTTGTCAATTAGATATTTTTTTAAAAACTAGTAATTAGATCAGGAGATAAAAGCGGGAGCTTCCACATGTGCCCTCACACAGAGATCACAGACTTGCCCATATACACAAAGTAAAAGCGACTCTCCTTGTGAATCTCACCTCCCCTGGCCCACGTGGGAAGGAGCGGGAGCTCTCCAGGGACCGCATTCTCACAATGGCAGGCAGGGAACAGCCCATGCCCAGTGAGGAGATTCAGCGCTTTGGCGGAGAGGGAACTTGGAGTCTACCTCTCCTGATCACGAGAAAGAAGAAGAGCACAGGGCACAGGACAGCACTCAGAGAAAAGTGCAGACTCATTTTATAGGACTAAGAGAAATCTTGCCGTATTCCTTCCCCAAAGCAACTGGGTAATCACAGCAAAGTCACATTTGTATGGATAGCCCCTGATTCTCTCAAATCACATGACACTTGCAAGTAAGCTACTGAACGACCGTAACATTGCAGGCTCCTTAAAACAGCAGATCTACAGGCATCAGTTAGTGTAGGCAAGAGGCAAGATTCTGGTGAGCAAAGGGAAAACATTTCAAGTTAGTTTACAGGGTCCAAGTAACTCAACAGATTTACCTGAAGATCATGACAATAGATATTCTCCAGGTAAAAACATGAAATGGCACACACCCACAGCTGTGTTAACAGGTAAGGCTAGGCAAAGCGCTTGTACAGATCATTTCCTTACCAGCATCTTGAGTTTTCTCATACAATTAAGGCTTACAATGTTGTCCAGCATAGTCAAAGATCAGCTCAAAGAATCAGCCCCAAGCAGAGAAAAGAGGGCTTTGTATTACTGACTGAATTCTGGCTTTATTCTACAAATTTTAAACCATTTTCTAGTTGCTTAAGGAATCTTGTAATCAAATTAGCACTTACAGAAACTATAGTAAAATTACTATGTAGTTCATGTGACCATTACTACTCCATGTACCTATGGCAGACATTACTAGTTGATCACAGCACTATTCCATGAACCTTGAGCCCACTAAGCAGCCATTAACAACTGATGACAGTTTTCATTAGCCAATTCTAAGGTAACTTGCAATGGGCCACTGTAGGAGTATCTGTACCACAGAATCCAGCAAGCTCTACAAATAAGAGCAGTGTGGGGTTTTTGTTTGGACTTCTTTGTTTGTTTTTACTTTAGAGAAGTGAACGTTAAATATTTACCCATTTGAAACTGGGTAAGGAGAGTACAGAAGAGGAAGACTACATTTAGAAGTCCTTAATTGCCCTCTGCATTTGTCATCTTTCTATCACTAAAACAAACACCTAAGTTAATGAGGATATGAAAAGGTTCATGTTGGCTCACAGTTTTAGAGGAATGGGTGGCCCCATTGCTTTGGACCTGTGGTGAGGCAGCACATCATAGCAGGAGAATGTAGCAGAGTCAAACTGCTCACCACCTGGTCAGGGAGTGAAAGAGACAGGAAGAGACTAGGGCTCACCATCCCCTTTAAGGGTGCTCTCCCCACAACCTGGAGCCCTCCCACTGGGCCCCACACTACCTCTCAACAGTGCCAAGCTGGAGACCAATCCTCTAACAAACTGTGCTTTGAGGGGACATTCAAAATCCAAGCTATAGCACCCACTTTGTTCACTCCTCGTGGTAGCCTCTTAAATTGCTTTGTCAAATTTCCTTCTGCAATGTGATAGTCACTACTGGTGGTGTGTTTTGTGTGTACTATACTTGTGTTTCAGTCAGAGTTGTGCTTTAGAAAAGCAATCCTGGTTGCAAGATATTAGATAGGCCGAAAAGCTTTTAAAATAGAGATAGTATCAAAGGAAAGGAAATCAGATGACAAATCCAATTGCCCTTGTCCAAGTGAAAGGTGGTGAGGCCTCAACCATGGCAGGAGAAGTAGAACTGAGAGGACAGGACAGTTGTAATAGAACGTTAGAGAATGAGGTGACAGTACTCATAGAGCTGACAGTACTCATAGAGCTGACAGTACTCATAGAGCTGACAGTACTCATAGAGCTGACAGTACTCATAGAGCTGACAGTACTCATAGAGCTGACAGTACTTATTGACTGGGTGTCAGGGTGAGAAAAGAAAAAAGTAGATGACAAAATCCAACTTTCAGATGATATTGCCATTCACCAAGGTAGGGTATACAGATGGAGTAGCAGGCTGCAGTGGGAAATTGCTGATTTAAATTTAGAGCAAGTTGAGATACCTGAGCGGCAGGTAGATGAAACTGAGGCCAAAGAAGCAGGGTTGACTGCCATGCATCTTGAAAGTAGAAAATTGACACCCCGAGTTCAGAAGGGATCATCTGGGAGCTAAACACAGGAAGAAAAGGCCCACGGAAGCAGCATATGTGACTAACACAGTATTCAAAGTTTAAGCAAAGAAATTAGAGTCAGCCAGGGGCGGGAGAAGGATTGGTCAGTGAAGAGGGAGAACTGAAAGACAAAGGGAATAGAGATGGAGACTTGAGTGGCCATCGATGTAAAATAGGGAGTCAAAGTAAAGAAAGAAGTAAAATAAAAAGCTGAGTTAGGGTTCGCTGTGAGAGGACGGTTAGGGCTTTTTGCCAGGGTGGTGTCTCTAGGGTTCAGGGAGAGAAGAGGCCAAGTCACAGGCATAAGAAGAGCACAAAGCGAGAGACAGACGAAAAAGAAAACAAGTCAAGAAACAAGATATAGAATTGGTGGTAAAAAAAAAAAAAGCGTTCACGGGAGGAATTTATTTTTATGATGTACCGCGAACTTGATCATAATTTCGTGGTATAAAGAAGCAATTAATCCTGAGTAAATTGCTAACCTAGGAAGAAGAAAGGCTCAATAAGATCCTGAAGAGGGGCTAAGACCCTTGGCCAAGGGCACAAGTGGGGAGAAATGGCCTGAAACAAGTAATAATTCTTGCTGGAAGCGTGGCGAGGGGGGTGGGAATGAAAGTGAATATGAATATTTCCAGTTGTTGGAGATCGGGGAGCTTAAAGCTTGATACTCTCTTTTCTCCTTAAGTTGGAAAGAGTTTGACCAGGGTGGTAAAAGTTTGAAATAAGTAGTACGAGAAGTGAGAGACATCATAACTCTCTGCTTTAAGCCTATCTCAGATCTGAATGCTTTAATACTCATATGGTTGTACTACAGTTATTTGTTGTCTATTTTTGTGCCTCCCTTAGTAGCTGTACCATCCCAGTCCATAAATCAGAGTTCACACAATGTCATAGTCACTTTTCTAGTTGCTGAGACAAAATATACTCACAATTTAAAGGAGGAGAGGTTAATATTAGCTTCTGGTTTTCAGAGGATTCAGTCCATGGTGGACAGACTCCAAGGCAGAAATGGTATGGTGGAAGGGTCTGGCAGAAGAACTCAGCTCACATAATGCTGCCAGGAAGGAGAAGAGCTCTTCCTGTTCCTAACCTCAAGTCAGATATATCACCCGCATGAGTCAGTCAGCTTCCAAAACCTCCATCTGTGAAGACTGAAGTAATGCAATACACACATTACTATTACTCCTGCATTTAGGGTAGGGATGGTGCCCCAAACCTAGCAACACATCCAAAATACAGTGGCAGATTAATAAATCTTTGTTCAGTAGATGAATGGTTGAGTGAATAACTAGTGCCTGAATTAGTATCTCTGACTAAAGTGTTAGCATAGGAATTGTGCTCAGTTTGGTTACTCAGCTTGTTCAGTGGGCACTGCACACCATTAAAATAGGGAGGGACACTTAAAGATCAAAATGTTGATGAGAAGAATCAAGTACTATGTTCCAAGAGGAACATCTGAGATGAGTTGCAATGTGACGAGATGAAAAAGCAAAGAAAGGGAAGGGAGCAGGGAAGGGAGGAAAGGGAAAGGAAGGGAAGGGAAGGGAAGGGAAGGGTAGAATGAGGTGGTGGAATGAGGTAGTTGAATTTAAAATTAATTAAACCGGTAAACCATTGTGGCACTGAGAGGATGAGGACCACAAGTTTGAGCCAAGTTAGTAACTTAGAAAGACTCCATCTCAAAAAAAAATATATATATATATATTTATATATGGACTGGGGGTGCAGCTCAGTTGTAAACTGCCTACCTAGCCTGTGTGAGGCCCCAGGTTCAATCCCCAGTACCACAAAAACTAAGGAAGGATAAGATTAGCTAAATGTATAGAAGAAAATTCAATTATCTTCCTTCCAACAGTTTCCAGTGATCTGCTAATTTTTTGGTTTTTTGATTGGTTGATTGATTGATTGACTGAAGTTTTAGGCAAAGGATACTTAAAATATACTGGTGCCTGTTTCCCATTTGTTGGTGGAATGGGCAGATCGTATCAGCAGTTACCACTGATTTCTCACAGAAACCACTTCTCTAGCCTCCTGGACCTTCATTCCCATGGTCTAGACAGGGCAGAGGCCTGGAGAAAGCAGCCAATTAGTGTCAGGTGTCTCCCCGCTATGTGATTTTCCAAGCCCTGCTGCTGCTCCCCCTCCACCGGCCCCTGTAGCAGAGAGAGTGAGGGAAACCCTTCAGGCAGGCAGTGAGAGGCAGCTCTTCCTCACTGGCTCTCAAGTGTCCCACAGCAAATGATAGTGGCAGGGAAATGTCTTAATCCAGCGTGTTGTTTAGCATAATTGATGTTCAGATGTAGCCTTGGTAGAAACAAGCCCAGTTAATTGGTCTCTCAACCTACATTAGCTCTTGCATTGCAGCCAATTAGACAGAGGCCAGAGGGCCCTCTCTTCTGCCATCAAACTCTTCCACGTGGTAGCGAGCAGGGGGCCATCAGACAGTGGGGTTGGCACAAGTGGCTTTAATGAGCCCCATGTGCTGCTGTACTGCTCCCCAGCCATCTGGCCAGTGAGGAGTGTAAGCCCTTCAAGGATCACTCTTAGAGGTACAAAAGAGAATGTTCAAGAACCGGAAGTGTGGGCTCTCCACATCCAGTGGAGTGTTGGAGGAATCTTTGAAAATAATAGATTTGAATGATTTAAACCTGGTGCTGATCCTGCAGCAACATTGCTCATGAACCCACCTCTGTTCTCCAGGCCTCGGTGTTATTGGAAATGCCCTGAACATAGAAAGGAAGGATGGACTGGGCTCTGGCTGCCCAACATGAGGACCGCAAAGCAATATGATCCTATTGTGTGGCAGTGTGTTAGGGATGCAGATCTCAGGCCCAGGATGACCTGCTGAGTCAGAATTGAGACTCCAGCAAGCTCTCTAGATGTTTCCCATGCTAAGTCTGAGAAGCAGAGCTCCAAGCCAGGGTTAGAACACATCTTTCACAGGAAAGCAGCCTTGTCCATTCATTTGACTACTGATAGCTGCTTTCTCTTCATAACAGCAGAGTTGAGGGATACAGGAGTGGCCTAATGGCCCACAAGCCTAAAATATTTACTCTCTGCTCTTCACAGAAGGCTTGTTGACTCCTGCTTTGGGCCATACTGGCAAGGATGGCAGGAATCTGTGTGACTAACCCATGTGTCACATTTCTGTCAGTCCTCCAAGGGTAGCCAGCACCAGCCTTTTAATTTGTTGTCACAGTTCATTTTGACCTTGTGGAGCAATGTATATTAGATGACAAATGATGTCAATTCTAGCAGCTTAGAAGTTGATGCAATATTTAACAAAAGTGGACAGGAGACTTTGAACTTCCTGTTACCATGACTGAGTCAAATAGTGTCAAGGACCATTTGTCCTCCCTCTCTCTTGCAGAAAAGAAAGAAAAAATGATAAATGGGCCATCATAATGAAACAATCACCAATTTTCCCCTGTGTATCTTTATCTCAGCCATTTTTCTCATTGCTGAGACCCAGTACCCTGCAATTTAAAGGAAGAGAGGCTTATTTTGGCTCACGATTTCAGAAGTTTCAGTCCATGGTTGGCTGGCTCCATTGTAGAAACAGCATGGCAGAGGGGCATGGCAGATGAAAAGCTGCTCACATCAAGGTGGCCAGGAAGCAGAAAGAAAAGGGAGGAACAGGAAAGGGAGATACCCACTTCCAGGTCCAACCAGATCCCTCCTCCTAGCAGCAAGTCAGCCACAACACCACCATGATCCAACCACCTTCCAAACACATGAAGCATTGGGGGAATTTTAGATCCAAACCATAACAATCCTCAAGACCATATTAATTTTGACAAGGAGTTTTAACTATTTTCCAAATATATCAGGAAGTCTCTTTGACTTTATTGCCTGAATTTGGGATAATTGTATAACTAGCAGTTTACTCAAAGAGAGCACCTTCTGCCCTCTTCTTTTATAACACCATGAAATGTTAGACCCAAGCTCTCCAAAAACAGGTTTGGCTGCTCTATTTATAACAAAATAATTCTTTACAGTAGGGATCCCTTCTGCCATCCCAGAAAGAGGGTTTGACTCCACGGTAACTACTGTAGAGGAGATGCTGGTTAAACCAACATATCTGAACTTGCTGAAATATTTGACATGAGATCTTTCTTGGCTTGGAGCTTTTAGATCTGCAACTCCAAAAATATTAAGAAGCTCCTGTGTGTCTTTGAAACCCCTGGAGTCTCTCCAAGCTCTTGCTACCAAAGTGTCTGTGTCCATTCTCTGTCTCTGTCTCTGTCTCTGTCTCTGTCTCTGTCTCTGTCTCTGTCTCTCTCTCTCTCTCTCTCTCTCTCTCTCTCTCACACACACACACACACACACATGCATACACACACAAACACCAACACAAACAGGGCTGCAGCCTCAGACTCCAGACACATGCATCAATCATAATTTCTGCCAGCAGTCATGTAACTGCTTAAAGACCTCAACAGCCTTCTGGCACTTAAAGAGAAAAAAAATCTAATTAATCACAGGTGAAACAGCTTGGACTCTTTCCAAAAGCCTCTGAATTTACTGCCAAGCTTTGATACTAATTTTCTTTCTAAGTAACCCCCTAAAGAAATTTACGATTAGGTAATTAAAGTAATGAATAAAGAGATACTTAGGTGGAGGGAAATGAGGAGAGGGAAAAAGTCTATATTTCCATCCTGCAATAAATGCATCTGGGTAGGAATCATTTGTGAACCCCAATTTAAAGGTCCCCCAGTGGCTTTCTCTTGAAGAATATTTTAAAAACCAATATTTGAAAGACCAAAATGCGGTATGGAAATGAAGTTGGGAGCAGGTCATTCAGCAAGGGCCTGTAAGACAGGAAAGGAAATATGCCTTCTGCCAGATAGTTACACTTGATTTTTTTAATGCTACAACCTCTGTGCTATGAGAAGGTGGGCGGTGGCTTTCCCCTGTGAGCTGATTGGCTAACATCTCTGCATGTCACTTAACGACCTCGTCTCCCTCTTACTCCCCACGTCCCTGCTGGGATAAATTCTAGAGTTCTGGTTTTAATTGGGAGGAAAGAAATTACTCCAGTCTTTTGTCCTGAAAAGTGCAGGGGAAGTGTGCAGGGGAAGACTTTGGATTTTACGATTTAAGACCCAGTCCTTCTCTTTGTCTGTAACACATCATACTGGAATGCTCCAGGAAAAAGAGACTTTAGTTAATTGGTTACTTTAGGTAACAGAATTAAACAGAAACATTCAATGCTTGAATAATGAATCAAACAAGTTTCTGCTAAACTCCGAACTGCCTAGAGCCTCAACTCTGAAAAATCTTGCTAGCAACTATTTTTGTCTTAATAAACGTAGTATAATAAGCATAATATTTTAATAATTCAGAATCTTGAATTTTTGAGCAAAAACTTCTTTGCTCTGATTTATATCAATCCCTGGAGATAGTTTATAAGCTTTATGCAAGCAAAGCTCAGATTTGTCCTTATTTTGTCTCTTTCCTGAGTCTAACAGAATGGGAGGGTCTTCCTGATTGATTGTATTTTGGTTAGTGTAAAGACACATTGGAGGGAGGGGCTGTAGCTCAGTGGTAGGGAGCTTGCCTTGGCTGCTCAAGGCCCTGAGTTTGAGCCCCAGTTCTGAAGAAAAAAAAAGCATGGGCGATTACACTAAGTAAGCATGGACTGAAAAAAAAAAACCTACAAATTTTGTGTTATCTTTTCAAACTAAGCTACTATATGAATTTGCATGGTTTCCACCCCCTCCTTGAAAGGAGGATGGTGAAAAATAATAGATTGAGAATTTTTACTTGGAAATGAGGTAAATGATTTTATAGTCTTGAGCTTTGTTTTTGAGGCAAGGGGTCCTGAGACTCAGAGACGTAGAATGTTCAGGACAAGGATGTAGACTCCTAACGGGGAGTTAAGATGGGGGGCACTGGAGGCGACTGTGTGTACACTCGTGGATTGTTCATGCCTCTTACCCCTGGCCACTGTAAGAAACTACTTTTCTTCTGAGGTTTTTTTGTTGCTGTTGTTTCATAATCTATGAGAAAACAGTCATATTCTTGAAGTAAATGTTAAGTGAGAGGCTCACCACCATACCTGGGACATGATCAACATTAAAATGTACTCAGCTTTTATTCATTTTACTTATTTATCAGTTACTTACTTTGAACTTAAGAGTAATTTTATTTTTATTTCATGGGCTTTTGCACTACTCAGAACTCCTTACTGACTTCCACGGTCATAGTCAAAGGTGGTCCTTGGCAGCCCCGGACGGGCAATGGGCATCGATGTCCACATTTGGAGGAACCGAGCTCCGCTCACCTACTTTGCAGAAGACAAAGCCAAACATCTGAGAGGACTCTGGGTCGGTGCTTTATCTTCTTCCCAGGAAATGGAATACTGCAAGTCTCAAAACTTACAATTAAGGACTAAAAATCCTATACCTAGAGAAAGCAATTTCAGGCCATGAGTGAACCCCAGCGGAGGCGGACATTCAGGGATCGAGGCACTTTCCAACCTCCCTGCCTGAGCCGTGCTGAAGGCCACCAGCCCCACCTCTCTGTCCTGTTTCCAAGCCACAAGAGCCCCAGGCTTGGTTCCCCTCTGAACCTTTATCTAAAAGGCTAGGGAAGTTGTAGAAGCCTGCCAAACAGGAATTAAAAATGACAAAAGAGCTGATTACATCTAAGGTGACAAGAATGAGAAATAAAAGCCATTAGAGCCCATTTGCAATGTGCCCTCAGCCAGTCAGGTTTCAAGGTGTTCCGTGGAAGATTATTAATGGCTCGACAGTGTTCTTGGTGCAGGCATCAGATAGGTGAAGCACCGCTAGGTGTGCATGCTGCATCCCAGATGCGAAGAGAGGCCTGCCCTCATTTATTTTGTTTCAGATTTGGAGAGACACCCCAATTTGGCCATCAGGGTGAGGCAGTGTAAGCACCCAACCCCTAGAGGAAGAGATTCCCACAGTAAATAATTTCCTTCTGCAGCAGAGGTGGACAAACTGTAGCCTCAAGGTCCACCCCGGCCTGATCTTTGTACTGCCGACAAAGAATGTCCTTACATTTGAAAATCATTTTAAAAGTGAAAACAATTTCGCGACACGTGGGAATGTGATAAGACTCAATCACTTAGGTCCATAAATGGAATTTTCCTGGTAAAAGCTCATACTCGTTTACTGATAGTCTAGATTCACTTTTGCCCTGTGATGACAGAGCTGAGTGGTAGAGGCCGTGGGTCCAAAAAGCCTGTATTATTTCTTCTCCAGACTTTTACAGAAAAGTGTGATGATCCCTGTTCTATTGCCTATCACAGTCAAACTACTCACATTTGTTTTGTGAAAAGGACAGTATTTCAACTCAGGAAACTACTAAAAGGGTTTTCTATAGAAAACTGTAGGCTCAATTTTTGATTCAAAGAATGAGAATCAATGTATCTGCCACCACGAGGCATAAACCATCTAACGCCAAGAGCAGCAAGTTCAGGTTTTGTAAGAGGTCACTGCTGTCGAGGTCTACCACCTCCCAAGCGGCCATTTAGACTCAGAAAAAGCCTGCAGTTCCAAAGGGCTATGTCGGCCTTGCCTTCTTTCTGAAGGGATCACAGGTGGCTGTCAGCCATCTTCTGTAGTTGGTTCACTTGCATTTGACTTTCATAAGTAAGAGCACAGGATGACATAAATTCTGATTATTTTCATATACACTCTGGAGTCACCATCCATTCCTTCCCATTCCTATGCCCAGGCTGTTTTCTTACAAGGTTTTTTTTTTTTTTTTTTTTTTTGCGGCACCAGGGATGATTGAACTCACAACCTTGCGCCTACCGGGGCAGGCGCTTAAGGCACTGAGCCAAACTCCCGGCCCTGGGTTTTTTTGAGGCAGGGTCGCACTGTGTAGCTCAGGCCGGCCTTGCGCTTGCATTGTAGCCCAAGCGGGCCTCGAACCCACAACGCTCCGCCTACCTCAGCCTCCCGAGTGCTGGGATTAAAGGCGTGCGCCACCACGCCCGGCTTCTTACAAGGTTTATAAATGAGATTTTACTCTCTTCTATATCATTTCCTCCCTCTGAAAAGTAGTCATGGCCCTCAACTATAAGATACTCGTAAGATACTCATCATCCTAGTTTCTCAGATTGCTTGCAGTCATAGCCCAACAAAATTCTTTTTTCCAACCAGCATCTCCAAAGCGGAGGAAATGTCATGTTAAGATGAAGGACTCCTGCTGTGTTTTGGATGATGGAGTGGATGAGGGCTGATGATGAAAAGCAGTGGCAATGCTAGCCTGAGAGCCGCGGTCGCCAGCCACAGGGGACGAGTGGTGAAGTCACGCATGCGCTGTCGCGTTCAGACCCGCTCATCGGAGCTTATCACCTGCTGGGACAGATGCATGAGGTTCACTGGTGATGTGGAGAAGACAGTGTGGGCTGAAGAGAAGGGACAAGTGGCAAGCAAAGGAGCCTGAAAGGAAAAGAAAGCTGCATGGAAGAAGGGAGTGAGAAGTGAATGGAAACCAGGGGTCTGGCATACTGCTCAGATGGGATGTGAATGGGCTTTTACAGTGAGGGAAAAGCAGTCTTAAATATCCAGCCACTCGGTACCTCCATTGCCATGATACCTTACTCTAGCAAGGCTGCAATACGATCTACTTCGGGCTAGGTATTTATAAACAGCATAAATGAATTTGCCACCGTACTAGAAGTCAGGAAGTCCAACACAAAGCTGGCAGCAGACCTGGTGTCTCATCAAGCCCTGTTCCTCCCAGATGGTGCTTCATCATACAGCAGCAGGAGCAAAGAGGGGACAAGGGCAGACTCGCCTCCTCCGCAAGACCATTTTTAGGACACTAATCGCATCCGTAAGTGGGGAGCACTCATGGCTTCATCACCTGCACACTGCCCCAGCTCTTGATACTGTCGCCCTGACCGCTGCATTTCAACATGCTGATTTGGAAGCACACGCTAAGACTGTAGCAAGTGGGTTGGTGCTCAAGCCAGTCTTTGGACGTCCTAATTAAAAGCTGTTTCAAAAATAAATAAATAGCAGAGTAAAAAGAACCTTTATCCAGTGTCTCAATGTCTTAAGGTAGGGGGTTTTGTAGTTGATGATTTTTAAAAACATAAAGTGCTCCTTGGGTACCCGTATTGCTATAGTTTATAGTTAGGCGTCCCCAAAGAGCCTCAGCACTGGTGACTGAATTATGGGGCTTATTGGGGACTCACTGTTAGGAGGTGGGGCCTGGGGGGAAAGGAGGGTCACTGAAGGGCTCATCTCCCTCCCTGGAACATCCTTTCCTCTCTCTCTCTCTCTCTCTCTCTCTCTCTCTCTCTCTCTCTCTCTCTGCTTCTTGGCTTCCATGACCTGAGCACCTTTTCCTCCGCTGTGCCCCTCTACCAAGGCATCTGGACTATGGACTGAAACTTCTGCAAACTGTGAGCTGAAATAAACCTCCCCTCCTTTTAAGTTGCCAGTGTCAGGTGCTATGTCTCAGGCATGAGAAAGTGACTAAGACCTATTTTGGTGAAGTGCACGGAGGTGAATGAGAGGGATTTTGAATCCTGCTCTTTCATCAGAGGAGATAAAATCTTGCCAATCTCATTCTTTGACTAATGAAAGCACAGAGCTTTAGTTGTTAGTGCTCTTCCACAGAACAAACTATCTCAGGATGGAGCTGTGGAAGATAGGTCAGGCGCCACCCAAAAGAATTCTGAGCTAAATGCAGGAGTTGGATCATGACTCAGAGAAGCGACTTTTCTGCACCTTTAGTCTTGAAGAGTCTTTGCCCATAGGTCTTTGCTATAAATGTTTACCTTTTCTGTTGGTCGCCATCTCTTATTCATAGATTTGAAGTCAACCCTAGAAGAAAAAGAACATATAGTATGTGGGGAAGAGGTAAAGAGTGTGCTTAACTTAAATGACTTTGAAGGATCTTTTCTGTTTTCTCTGAGTTTCAATCCTTTTAAAATACAGTCCTGAGTTATAAACGGGGGCCATCACATCTGACTTAATGTACAGCTAGCTATAAGACACTCAAGCTCATGTTCTTGCAGGAAAAGGACGTTGCAGAGAAACAGGATAGATATAGTGTCTGAAGGAAAGGAGCTATGGCAAAACACTCAACTCACAAATAACCTCACATCACTTCAAAGCCTCAAAATGAAGCGGACCCCCTGTGAGAAAGAGGTCTTTTAGCAGTGTCCACTTGGCCTCTCTTTGGCTGGTAGAGCGCTGGAAGTTGAATTTCACATGAGCAGGCTCCGCCCTGGGTGCTCTGCACAGCTTGGCGTATGCTCTCCAGTCCCGTCCTGGGAAAAGTGCGGAGGACTGGCCACATCTCCACTTATGCCCAGGGCTTCGGGGCACATTTCCTCATAACAGAGACTCCTTCCAGCTGCCCCACCAGGTCACCCAGCTAGTAGAAGGGAAGCTTCGCCGGAGGTTGGCAGTGAGCACAACGTTCTGCTCATTGCCTTCCAAACAGCTGGAATGAATCTTCCAAGAGGCACAAGACCACCTCCAGTCCAGAAAATACCAACAATTGAGATGAGAACAACTGCTCTACCTAGAAGGCAAATGCATATTTCTAAATATAGACGGCAGAAACTCCTCCTCCATCACACGGCCAGGAGTGCTGTATGTGCTGTAGGGGATAACTATCCCTCAGGAAGAGAAGGGGAGAAATCCCCACTAATTGGCAGTGTGCTGTTGTTATAATTAAAAACCTCTTTAGCGAGAACAAAGTTTATCCCTGTAGAAATTCAGAAGAGGAAAAGGTGGCTGTGAGGTGCACCCAGGAGTGTCAGCAGGTTTGAACTCGCCTTTCTCTCGCCTCTATGCTGACAGCCACAGGAAGTCTGAAACCCCTTTGACACTCACCGCAAGGATGACAGATCCTCCCTGAAGACTCGACAGCAGCAAACAAATGCATTGTTCTCCTTGTCAACCCACTACTGAAAGGTGATCCACAGGCAAGCTGCAATTGGCCTCATTTGTTAGTGTTAGCGAGTGCCAGGCTGAAAGCTCATTACCCCAGAAAAGGGAGAGCCCAGAATGAGTTCCTGAAATCGGGCTGCAGAATCAGGGACTGTCAGCCAGCTCAAAGCCAGGAAGTGTACCACCTTCAGCTGGCGACTGAGGTCCCCTAGGCCCTCCTGGACCCTTCCTACATGCCTGCCCCACCTCGCCCTGAGAAGCCCATCTCCAGGAATTGGGATGTTAGGGGTGTTCTTGGTCAGGGACATGGGTTTCAGTTAGTTGGTTCAGTTTTATTTTCATCACTACTTACCGGAATGAGGGAACCCACTGATGAAGATTTTTTTAGGAGATTTTGAACCTGTGGTCTTTCCAGGCAAAAGTGATCATTCTCATCCAAGTGCTGATAAATCAAGCCATTACCCACCAGTGTTACACATACAATTGCATTTTATGGGAGCTGACTAAACTTTCAGCTCTATCTTTGTTTAACTCTGAGCTCCTAAAAGACGGGGGCTTGAGGGTAGGTAGGGAGCAGGGCAGCAGGAGGAGCAGGATTTGGCCTGGATTCAAAAGCTGGCCAAGATCACCTTGAATCTTTTCATGACCCATTTCCCACCTACACAGTGAAGAAAAGTAGGGGGGTGTTGGGGGCTGAACTGTGTCCATCTAAAATTCAGATGTTTCCGTACTAACTCTCAGTACCTCAAATGTGACTGTGTTTGAAAGGAAGGTCTTTAAAGAGATAATTAAAGTTAAATAAAGCCACTAGAGTGAGCCCTAATCTTATCTGATGTGTGTCCTTGTGTTAAGAGATTGGGATCCAGAAAGGCACAGAGGAAAGATCCTATGAAGGTGTGGGGAGGAGCAGAAGGTGCCATCTACAATCAAAGGGGAGAGGCCTCAGAAGAATCCAGGCCTGTCCACACCTTTATCTTGGATTTCCAGCCTCCAGGACCATCAGAAAATGAATTTCTGTTGTTCAGCCTTCCCAGACCGTGGTACTTAGGCATAGCAGTGTGGCCAGTCAGGAAGCTCTGAGCCAGTGCTTTCTGAGCTCAAACAAGCTCAGCTTGTGATTTATCACTTTGAAGATCACATCCCCTTTGAGAAGGTCCTGAAAACTAGGAGGCCTCTAGAAAAAATGCTCATTCACACAGAAGTTTGCAAACCATTCAAGCCTTCCAGGAACTGCCTGTGGTTCTTACTATCCGATGGCCTCTGGAGCCTTGGAACGGATAGAGGAAAAGAGAAGGAATACAAGGCTTGGGTTGTAAAGAAGCTTTTCAGATAAAGGACACGGCTGGTCAGGAGAAATAGTTAAAATCTGGAGAAGGGGGGCTTCTCTCATTTCAATTCATGCTCCCCGAAAGTGACTTCAGCTCTTTGTTTTAAGAAAGAGAAAAGGCTCTGATCTTTTTGTTTTCACTCTCTTTGAAGATATCAGGAAAAAAGACTCCTGAGGGCGTTTTCTCTACTTCAGTGATTCGGTTTAAGAACACAAATAAGTGAGGCAGACTTGACCTGCAATGATATTTGGGGAAATTTTCCTTTTCTACCCACACTGGAAGAAAGAAAGCATTTGACTTTACTGAGGAAAAAGAAAAAATAACAAACAAACAAACACGATATTTTCTGGGTAAGGACTGGAGTGGCTCAGGATCCTGTTCTCAAGATGTTTAGCTCTTTCCCCATCACAGCACTTCATGGAGAGTAACAGGTGAGATTTCAGCTAAAAAATTCTAAGTAAACGTGCACATGTACACCGTGATTCTTTCTGCCCTGGTCACTCTCCTGGGATCTAACTAAACCTTTGTGTCACCACAAGTCGTGGAGATTGCAGGTTCCAGGCTCCTCCTGCACTCTCTCCCGGTTTTGCCTGCTTCTGTCCGCTTCTGTCCTGTCTAATGGTTACATAAGTTCAGTAGATCGAAAAGATTTCCTGGTCCCTTCCTATTAAAAAGCAAATCTATGATTTTATGATTCCCAGAATCCTAGTGCTCTGGTAGCTCTCATTCCTGGCTTGTCTTTAATTCTTTGCTTTGCTTCACAGAGCAGAATAGCTTAGGTTGCAAAACCCACCCCAGAGGGTGCCGCCCAGAGACCAGGAGCAGGGCGGCCACAGGCAGGGCACACGCAGAGCGCCTGGCCACCTCACGGCAGGCCGGGAAGGAGCCTGGTTTCCTGATCACGGAAAGCAGTCCAGAGCAAGCTGGCCGCACTGGTAATTACCAGAGCTGGGAGCCTGTGCAAAATGATGGTGGAGGTTTAGGTTAAGAGAGCTCTTCCAGCGGTTTCTCCCTCATTTAGCTCTGTTGGCCAATCGGGTGAGCTGGCAGAGAGCCAAGGACAAACTTGATGGGAGCAAGTCAGCTTCCCGGCCTGACTAATTGGGAGAGATAATCCACAATATCTGTGTCTCGAGCATGTTGCTTTTTTTTACCCCCGGTATTAAAGCGGAGTTTTTGTTGACACGAAGTGGAAGATCACTGACTCGCCCTTTCATTTCCTGTAAATTTTCCTGTGAATGTTTCATTTCATGTCTTCTAGGACAGTGTTATCAAACAGAACTCAGGATAAGGAAAGCATGATGTAAAGATCTTCCCTTAGCATTAAATGAGACAAAATGGGTGAGTGCAAGTTAGAGGTTGTCACATGCTAAGCCAATGAGACCGGGTACAGTAGTAGATCCACTGACTGCATAGACAGCAGAAAACTGAGTAGCCAACCCTCTTTAAGCCACCCATTGCCTAACTTCAAGGGAGTGTAGAGGTTGTGACTGTAACAGCACTTTTAGGGTGAGTGAGGGGTGGTGAAGTAGTAATAAAAATAAGAGAAGAATTTTCTTTCGAAAAGAAAATGAACCGTATCCTACAGAAACTGTAGCTCTATCCTTGGCCATGGTGGCCTTCCTCTTTGGAAAGCTCTCTCTACAGAGTTGGCTGGGTCAAGAGTGTTCTGGCCACAAAAGCAAATGATATCTTCAAATTTCCAAAACCAAACCGTACTGCTGCCTTTAAAATATTCATAGGCACAATCACTCACCCCGAGCTGCCAGGGAGTGACTTACATTTTGTTTTATGACCCCAGAAAGTATCAAAACATTGGCAAAACAAACTGGTCAGACTTTTTAGGCTGAGTGAAGATAATTACAATTAAAGTAGAGGTAAATTTATCTTATTTATAATTTCTCGGGATGGATGTAAACCCATGTTACAGAGGCACAGAGCTATTTGTGAGTCATGAAATTCTGACTGATTTTGGCATCTTTTCCTTATTTTCCTTTGCTGTCTATCTTCTCTCCTATGAACATGTATTTTGCTTTTGGAAGGGACCTGCAATGGAGGAAGAGCGAAATATTTTTAACTTCCCCATTAAAAATGTCAGATGACCCCAGAGCAAGTGTGTGTGCATAACACACATGCACTCACAAGTTTAAAAATATACATCTGCCAGAGGCAGCTTACTTCCTGTGCCTAATTTCAACCTTTTCACTGCCGGAAGGGAAAGCTAAGAGCCTCACCTTCTAAGTGACTAATGACTTTTTCTCTTAATCAACACTTTTCTCATGATTTTATTTATGCCTTGAGTGAAGGAAAGAGGGGAAAACAGAAAAAGGATGAAGTCCACAGCACCCAGGCCCAATTCAAGTGGAAAGGAGAGACCCAAGTGTCCAGTTCTTCCTGAAGGCTGCCTCTGTTCTCCACGCCTCACGGCAGACACACGAGTGACTTACCGCTCCCAGTGCTTTTAGTTTGTAATAACGTTCTCAGCAACTGTTTTCAGCTACTGTAACCTCTGCCCCTGTAGACTCAGTCTCTCTCTCTCTCTCTCTCTCTCTCTCTCTCTCTCTCTCTCTCTCACACACACACACACACACACACACACACACTGACTCTACCTCACTTTGTTCTTTTTTCACAGAACGCCAACTCATAAAGCTTTCATCAAGTCAACCAGGTGGAAAAATCCCTTTGTTGAAAGATGCACTCATCCAGCTCTGGAGGGAGAAGAGCCATTGGGCAAGAGGTGGCGCGGCGAGCCAGGTGGGGAGAAGCGGAGGGTTTGCCACCAGGCTGCTGGGAAGCGCTCTCTGCGCGGGGAGGTGGGAAGGAGCCCCACAGGGGGTGTGCCCCCTTGATGACAGCTCTCCTCTCCTGCACATGCCCTGGCCTCCAGCATTCACAGAAGCTGGCAAATCTGTCATTATAGGAGTGGGGGTAGAGTTCATAATAGACATGTTCAAAGAGGTAGAGCTTTAGACTTAATACCTGATGATGACAAGAAGCTGAAATCAAGGCAGGCGCTCCTCCCGAGGTTGCATTCCAGCCTCCTGAGAGCAGGTTGCCTCTCCTTCCTGTCTGCCATGATCCGCTCACCCTGCCTTTCATCTCCAGCTCCCAGTCTCCTCACATACTCAGTGACAGCCAACAGGAACACGGGAGCCATTTGGGAGGGAAAAGGCTTGCGAGAAGAGGAATACCGTGTTGGGGTGGGGAAGGTCTAGGGAATGAAGACTACAAGAGTAAGAACTTGTAATGTCTTTTATCTCCCAAAGACAAGTATCCATTCATAAAATTGTAAAATTTGGTCCAAGGAAGTTAAGTACTTTGCCCATAGACACCCAGTTGTAGGTTAAAAAGCCAGCATTGAAAACCAAATAGTTTTCAACCAGGCCTCCAGTCATTACTAAAAACTTAGATTCTGTTTGAGCTGTCTTGTTAATGATGAAGTCTACCCAGGAAGGGAAGTTCTCCCTCGAATGAGAAAGAAAAGAATAGACTAATGAGGTTTTACAATGGAGCATACGTGGGGGTCAAAGATAAGACTAAAAGAATCAAATTTTTTCTCTTGACATTACTCACAATAGTCAGAGAGGAGAATCTGGCTGAACAATGAAATTTGGACCTTTTTACCTTCTATCATTTCACTTATCAGAGTTTACCATGGGCAAAACTGTAACTGTAAAGAGATTATCAGTTGTCAAAATAAGAAAATTACTGAATGCTTCCTCTTGGAAATTCTACATTTCCTATCATTAAAAAAAAATCTTTCCCTTTCCCTCCTCTGGTATCTCAAAATAAAATTAAGCTTAAAATTCAGTTTAGAAAATCACCAAAGACCCAACAACTCATCTTCACTTGATTTCTCTCACTAAAATAGATAGATCCATTGAAGGAGGAGGCAGTCAAGTTTGGTTCTAGTTCTCTCTCATTCAATTTACTACTCAGCAAAATGTATGGAAAACTTATTATAGCCCAAGCATTTTTAATAGTCATACAGGACATAGATATTAATAACACACAGTTGTTACCCTCAGAGAATTGGTAGTACAATTACATGATCCGAAAAAGTCACTTCACGTTCCTTAGGCTCAATTTGCTCATCTATCAAATAGAACTATGGTCATCTCCTTTTCAGAGGCGAAACGCTCCCATCGGCGTCCACACAGCCTGGGCTGCATTGTGGTATGAAAAGTAACCTGTGAGAAAATTATTTTATGTTTCATACACTGCTTCATTTAACAGTCAATAAGCTAAATCCAAACTATGTGGATGAATTAGGCAATTTTCTACCAAATGCTATGAATTCCTATGAGACTACTAACAGTACGGTGAAATCACCTCCTCTTCTAAAGAAGAGGTTGAATCTTTAAGGTTGGGGAAACCAACTTACAAGATGTATTGTGTGCAGTTTCGGTAAGGATTACATTATTCAGAGTTTTGTTTGTCTGCAAATAGCATAAAAACCCTGGGAAAAAAAGTAAATTAAATAAGATAGTCCAGTTCTTTCTCATGTAAGAGATGTTGGAAATAGGTAAGTCTAAGACATATATGATACTTTTGAAATCAGAATGAAATCCAGCTGCATCAAACCGAGGGTTGGTCTTTGTTCCTTTGGTCGAAGGCAGCTGATTTAACTTCAGTCATCACATTCATTTCCAAGTAACAGGATGAACAAGGAAAGTTAGGAAAACATGCCCAATCTTCATGTGTCCAATTAGCCAAAACTAGACACAGAGCCACCTTTAGCTGCAAAAAAGGCCAAGAAATTCAGTCTCTAGTCAGGGGGCAACATGCCTTACAAATTTCCTTTGAGAGAAAAAATTAGTGTAAGTATTTTCAAAGGCAATTATCAGATTTTACCACAGTCTTTACTATCAGAAAATACTGATAAATATTCATCGATGGTTCCTTCCGACCTTCTTCCTTTGCTAAGAGCTGACACCCTAGTTCCTAGACAGTGGTTCTCAAAGTTTCCCATGCATCATGATCACCTGGCTAGCTTGTGATAACGCAGACTGCCGAACCAGCGCCTGTGGTAGTTTCTTGTTCAGTGGGTCTGAGGTGGAGCGTGATGATTTGCACTCGGATGAGTTTTCTAGTGATGATGTTGCTGCCTGAGAACCACACTTGGGAATTACTGCTCCAAGGGAACAGAACAAAAGGAAAAAGGAAGAAAGCAAGACATCGTAAACATCAATGATAAAGTAAACAGAAAGCAGTGTGAACAGAAACAATAGTAACGCTGAGCCATGAGTAAGGGTGCACACTGCAAGGCAGGATATGCAAACACCTACTGAGCCTCAGATGAAGACGTCGAGTGCTGTAGAACGTTCTGGCCCATGACATAAGCCAGGTGCCTTTGCCCAAGGGACCCTGGGTGTGACTGTGACCTGGCCTGCTTGACATGCATTTCGAGAATCAACCAAGGTCACACTTTATTGCTTTAAATTGCTGAAGTCTGTTTCTTCCTCGCTTCTGATACAGCGTCTCCAGCCCCACTGGAGTTGTGGCCTCTGGCCTGCCTGGATATTTGGCTCAGGTTTCCCCTGGGAGGCAGAACACTGAGGTCAAAGGAGCCACTGTCAACTTTGTCTCTCCACAGACTCGTGAAATAAGCAGTTTGGGACCTCCTGCTTTCCTTGTCATCTCTCTGGAGCCCCCTAATCATGACAAGTCCCACTAGTGGGGTTAGCATCAGTAAGTCAGAAACTCCTGACCACTGAGAAATAAGCACAACGAGCACCATTCACTGGCTGGGTGGAGCTTTCTCCTTCACTGGGAGCTTCACTGGGAGCTTCCTGTTTGACTTGCTGCTCATGTTTACTTTCTCAAAACATAAATACACTCATAGATGTTCATGCATGATTTTGATCGTACCTTGCTTCATGCTCGCTGTTTGCACGCTCTAGTTATTAGAGGACATCCTCTCCTCCAGGAAACAAGGACCCAAAACCTTGCATCTGGGCAATCAATGAGTGACAGGTGGTTGAAACTGAGCCTGGGTCTGCCCGCTGTACACTTTGCTGACAGGGCCTGAGATTCTCCACCAGCCTCCCTCTAGATGCTCCAGCCTCGTCTCCACCCGTGAGCACCACCAGACACAGATCGCGTTCGTGTTCTCTTTGCTCCTTCCCTCCTCTGAAATACTGCTCCAAGCACTGCGCATGCTACTTTTGAAAGAGCGCCAGTCCCTAATGCAGGCCTTTGGCAGGGACTGGGAGAGATAAAAGGGGCAGGATATAAATTGCTAAAGATTTTCTGTCCAAGAGGCATGCCAGGTGCTGCACTCTACCAAAGGAACCCCAAAGGTAAGAGCAATGGCAAGTATTGATCCTGAACTAACAGCTCAGTGAATTTTCAATGCAGTTCACTCACGCCATTGTTCTGTAAGTGCGTGCTGCAGGCATAGAGTCAGACTCGCCAGAATACTGGGTAGACCATGCGTTGTCACCTCCCTCACAATAGTGGCCCATGAAAGACCCCGTAGAAATGATGTACTGACAGACCTTGAGAGAGGTGAAAAGAGTAATGCTCTTAGTAAACTTTATTTCCTCTGTTGTCTTTATTTTGGAATTAGAAGCCTAGTCTTTGGCCAGAAAATACGAGCAAATGAGGATTTAAAGTCACGCATAACTCAGGTGCCAGGCTATGGAAAACGAAATTGATCTATTTTAAAATCCAGGCAGGCTTATAGAGATAGTGCCCTCTATTCATCTGCCCTCATTGGCTGCATTTTTTTTTCAGTCTCATTTGGCTTTTCCTGCCATGGGGGTGAAATGCGTGTGCACAAGGAAAAGCAGGTGTGATGAGGGCCGGAAGGAATCAGAGGCCTCCTGAGTGCATAGGGAAGGAATCTGACTCGCTGTTTACTCTGCTGGTGAAGGCATTTAAACAGTTGGCCTGCTGATGACCTTTAAAATTGAGATTTTGGAGAAAATTTTAAAACCAAATAAACATTAGGCCCGTAAAGACTATTTTGTAGACTCTAGACTAATCCAGGCAGTCACAAGAGGAAGGGGTTAGGCAGGGGTCATAATTGGGGAGATGAAAAGATTCTTTTTTCTTTTTTCCTGAATAAAAACCAGTTTGTTATAATCTGACAAAAATGCATGACAACATAAAACATGCAAAATAATATACTGGCAATAAAAATATAGTGAGAAACAAAGTCTAGAGCATATAAAAAATGCTATATTTTTAATGTTCCAGGTGTCAAATGGTAGACACAATGATCATGTAAAAGAAAGAGAGATTGCTATGGGGTGTGATGCTCGAGAAAGATTTCACACAGGTGAGATTCTAGTGGGGTCTCATGTAATATGTAAACTTCAGGTAGAGAAGAAGCAGTTGTTATTGTAGGAAAAGAAAAGGCATGAGATAGATAAGGGGAAAGGCAGAACACTGGAGATTACTGCATTAACAGCTGCCTAGCAATGTAATGAGGAGAGTCCTATGGGAAATTTTTGAGTAGGATGGTAATGTTAAGTGAAGATTTACAAAATCCCCTGGCTGCAAACTGATCAAAAGAAACAAAGAGAAGCAAAATAGAGAAAAATACTTTATTACTGCTCAATACAAGGGATGGTCATTATTTTATATCACAAACTCCAAGAACAATGTGTCAACAGAACTTGATCAAAATTAGAATGCCAGTTCAAGCCTTGACAACTCTGCTGTACTTCTCAAGATTTCTATGTGGTAGTATGGGAAGAAGAAGTTCTATGTAATACTTTTGAAAAAGAAATCTAACCCAACTTTGTCAAAATGAAGACTGGGTATATGAATAGGGTATATATTATATGCATGCACGAAAAAGTCAAAATAAAATCCATTATTCTGCATAGCTAATATGCATCAAAAAAGAGAAAATATCCCCTCTGATTTTCTTTCCTTCCTGAGGTCAAATGTTTTGAACCAATAATTTGGGTAGAAATTGTATGGTCGTGCCATATTTTTGCCTTTTTTCCTCTGCCATGAGTTCATAATAGTGGCACAGGTTGACTCGACAATAAAGACAAAACCTTCCTAAGGTGGAGACTATGGTCTAAGAGGGAAACATCCCTAGTGTATTTGTATCCACTGCCACAGAGACACCAAACGCATGCCAACATCTTCAGGTGCCCATTTCAACTTCTTGCCTATTGACGGCCAAATTACTAGTTTAATCCTTCTAATTCATCACATA
>RJWM01022949.1:0-32892 GCA_004363535.1 Dasyprocta punctata | reverse complement strand
TGCGACGGCCCTGGGTTCAATCCCCAGTACTGCGCATGCCAAAAAGGAGGCAGCCCAGGTTACAGCGTCTTCCCTGGTGACTGTGCTGTTAAGTGCTGTGCTTCTCTTCCTTTTTTTTTTTTGTTTTTAGTTTGTTTCCATGGGAGGGCTGGCCTGTCCATGGAGGAGTTATTCCAGGCTTGGAGGACTGCCCGGAGGGACAGAGCCGCTGACCTTTCTCACAGTGGCCTGGAAACACCCTTGCCGGAAGTTCTGCTTGCTAAGCAGGAAGAGGCTGTCGCCTTTTGGAGTGCTTACTAGGTCTTCCTAAATCAGGTCCTCTAACGGTCCTTGTTCTGAGGCATTCTGTTTTTTTTTTTTTTCCCGGCAGCGGGGATTGAACTCACAACCTCGCTCTGAGGCATTCTGACTTGTCTGACTTTGCTCCCCCAGAAGTGAGGGCAGATGTCTCAGACCTGGCAGCGGGAGGGGGGTAATCCCAGTGCTCTGGGAGGCTAAAGCCGGAGGATCTCAAGTTTGAGCCCAGTCTGGGCCATTTAGGGACTTAACACACTCCCGTCTCAACATGAAAGAGCTCAGTGTTTTCTGGGCTCCGTCCCCAGTACTAGGGAGCTGGGTGTGCGGGGCGGGGGCGTGGAAAAAGAAAGGAGAGTTCTTTTTCACTTTTTTTTTATTTTGAGGCAGGACAGTTGAGTCACTGAACTGTCCAGACTGCACATAAGCTTGCAATCCTCCTGTCTCAGCCTCCCAGAGTGCTGGGATTATAAGCATGTGCTACCATACTCTCTGAGAGATTTGCTCAAAGCTAGCATTGGGGCTCAGAAAACAGTACCCCAGCAGTGCGCACTTGTAAATCCGGCTACTGGGGGTAAGAAACAAGGTCTTTTCTATCAAATGACATAAACAGGAGTGCCTCCATTTTTCAACGCCAACCAGCGCTCCTTACACCAGAGTCGCTGACAATGTCTGCTCAGCGGACTCCAGGAATATGCTCAGACTGCTTAAACTAGCCAATCAGGATAAACTGTGAACCTTCAAACCAGCCAATGAGGAGAAGGTCGGCTGCTTCTCATGTGTTAAGTGAATAAAAGGAGCCCGCTGCTACAGCTCTGAGCTTGCTAAGTCGTGTGACAATATAATAGCTCCCTTCTGCAGAAGTAAAATAACCTTGCCTTGTGGAGATTTCTTAGTGTCTGAGTGCTTTATTATCTGCACCAATAAATCGTGTCTAGGAGTGTACTCCCAGCATGGGGAAGCTGAGGCAGAAGGATCACAAGTTTAAGGCCAGCCTGGGCAACTTAATGAGATTTTATCTCAAAATAAAAATAAATAAATAAATAAATAAAATAGGCCTGGGGCTGGAGTTCAGTGGTAGATCACCCTTGTTTTCAATCTGCAGCTGGACATACACATATACACATTTACACACATGGAAAAAGGAAAGGAAAACAATACCCCAACCCTAAAGTCTGGTGGCTGAATTAGACTTTAGGAGACATCTTAGGGGAAATCGCAAGGTGAAAGACCAAACTTTCCTCCACACGGCCCTCATTCTAAACCCCTTTCCTTCCCAAAAGCAAGGCGAGGCTTCCCCAGATCCTCCTCCTAGGTGGGATCCAGCTGTCTTGAGCTCTTGTTAACCAGGGGAGACTCAAGGTCCCCACTTCCTGGACACCCTGACCAGGCAGAATTCTCCCTTCTTTGGAAGGCAACTCCCAAGGGGTTACCTGGCCGACTTCATCTCCGGCACAGACGGCTACGTTGGTTTGTGTTCTTCCCTCCGTCCTCCCTTCAGGACACCCCCCACCCTCAGCCTTCCCGATCCTCCATCCAAGCTTCCGTCCTTCCCCGCAGCTGGGGAAGTGATTTAAGGCTGAGCCATCTGATGCCTCCGGAGGCTCATGCTTGCTGTGTGACTCCCACACTGTGCGTGTCCCCCTCTGTGCACATTAATTAAGTTGTGTGTCTTTTCTGCTCCTCAATCTGTCTGTTGTCACTTCACTCCGGTGAAGCTTTAGGGGACCAAGGGGAAGTTTTCTTTTTCACCGATCCATTGGCAAGGATGACGGTTGGGCCCCGTGGATTATTCATGAAGTCCTCAAGCACTGTTAATTAGGGATGCTCCCCTCCCCCACCAATCCCACAGAGACATATGGCCGTATCTGAACACATCCTGGGTTTCACTGCTGGAGACCGGGCAGGGGATGAGATGCTCTTGTCATCTCACGGCTGGAAGCCAAAGATGCTGCTCACATCTTACCGTGCACGAGATGGCCCAGGCTGCCTGGCATTGGAGGGAAAGAAAGCCACCATGACGCAGCGAAGATAGGATACCTCTGGGACTGGTAATGGTCTAATAATACATTGGTTAGAAGGATAATTTTTTTTCCTGTGCTGCTGAGGATTGAATCAGGGGCCTTGGGTATAGAAGTCAAGAGGTCTACCACAAGGCTATATCCTCTAGCTCTGGAGATGTAAATATGCAAATTAAAAAAAAATTTTTTTGATATAGGGTCTTTTTACTTACCCCAGACTGGTCTCAAACTCAGTCTTCCTGTAATTTTGCTACTCAAAAGGCTGAGGCAGGAGGATTGCCAGTATTTCGAGGGCAGCCTGGGTTATAAAGTGAGTTCAAGTCTAGCCTGGACAGATGGAGAGACCTGGTCTCAGAAAACAAGTATGAATCGCAGAAAGATTTCTCAGCTCTGCAGTTTGGCTGTGCTCAGGATTTTACTCTGGACTCCCCCAAATGCATAGGCAGAAATCCTAAGGCTACTGGCTAGCATGGGTCCTTGCTTTTGTAATAACCTGAAATTAAGACTGAAACATGAATTTCCAGAAGAAAAAAAAAGCTTCACTTGAAAAGTAAGAGAAGAAGATAAAGGACCTCAGTTTGAGGAGCCAACAATGACCAGGCTGGCCCTTAGCGCTGGAGAATCCTTGCAGCCGAAGGGCAGCTGTGTTCCCACACAATGTTTTCATGGGGCTGGAACCCAAGCTGGCTTTCAGGTTAGGGCAGTGACTTGAGACATCTGTGCTTGGTGGAGCTTCCTGGTAAACTCTGTATCTTGGTGTCCTCAGTCTCGAAGCGGGGATGAGATTCAGTAAATGCAGGGCCAATCAGTTTTGCATCAATTTTTAGACACACCTTAAATGCTTAACATACTGTGTGCAGCTGGGGACACAAAATGAAGGTCAAATTGTGCTCTGATTTTAGTTACCTAATGGGTATCTCCAGGTTCAAGTGAAGAGTCGCTGTTTATTTATTTTCAATAATAATGAAAACCACTTTAAAGTCCCAGATTGCCTCGGAAGAAAACACAAATTGTGCTTTTTATGAGTAACGGGGTAGGGGCCCAGGGTTTTGTCTGTCCCGTGTTCTGTGTCTCTCTCTGTGTCTCAGACACAGGTGTCTGTGTCACTACCCGCCTACTAGGTGGGCTTTGAGGAGAAGATTAAATCCTAACGTGGGATTAGTGTCCTGACTTGAGAGCCTATTTACGCCTCTGTCACGTGAGGACACAGGAAAGATGGTCGCCTGTGGACCAGAGAGCTGGCCCTCACCAGACCCTGAATGTGCTAGCCTTGATCTGAGACTTCCCAAGCTCCTGAACTGGGAGTAATTAATTTCTGTTGTTTATGAGCCTGGGTAGTCTGTGGTATTTTGTTATATATTAGCTTGAGCTGGCTAAAACAACTATCAAGGGACAAAATTACAATAATTTACAGATCTTAATTGGTTTTGTTATTGATTCTAGGATCATGAAACCCCTTCATTCCATAAAAATATAATTAATGTTCCAAAGAACACAGCAAAAGAGCCTGGCTTCACAGGCACAGTTGGGTTGAAGAAAGCAGACACAAAAATCAAGAAGTGAATGGGTCACTACAAAGTTATGTTCCTCAAAGATGGGGATAAGGAGACAAAACAGTAGGAAAATAACTTATCAGTTACTGTCACATTATGTCCAGTTATTTCCTTTGTGTCAGGATCAAAGCCAAGAGAGCCTCATTATCATGCGGACTGAAACTGTCCTGTTTGGGAAATGTGGCTATTATCTCTCTAATCCCAGTTTCTCAGAAGTTCAGATAAACAGCTTAGTTTCAGCTTTATGATGTAGAACTTTAGCAGGAGTGACTCCATTTTGATTTTTAACCTGGCTTGTTGGGGCCCAATGCAGAATCTTAGTCCAAAGCAATGGCTTCCTGTAATTTCTATTTAACACAGCCAGTGTGCAGTTCGACTCTGTGTGTGTGTGTGTGTGTGTGTGTGATGTATCTGAACCCAGGATCTTGTGCACATTAAACATGCACTGCATCACAGGGCTCATCCTCCTCCCTTGATGTATCCTTTAAATCTCTAAGAGGGAGCACGTGGGGTTGGCATGCACTGAATATTGTTTGAGCATGGCCACATTAGACACATTGTGCAGTGTAAAACATTAGGTTTAATAATAATTAACATGCTAGCCAGGTATGGTGGCACATGGCTGTAATTCCAGTACTTGGGAGGCTGAGCCAGGGGGATTGCTCTGAGCTCAAGACCAGCCTGGGCTATATAGAGAGATCCTGTCTCAAAACAAAACAAAACAAAACAAAACAAAACAAAAGAAAACAAAACAAAACAAATACAAATGTCATTAGTACTTTACAAAAAAGGCTCTGCAGAGTGGGTATGTTTTCTTTTGTTACAATTCTCTAAAGTGACTGTAATTATTCCTTTGTGTATATAAGAGAGCTTGGAGAATTGAGATACTTGTCTGTTGCCACCCAACCGCCCCTGGGACTGGTGTAGATCTCACTTCCATGTTCCTAACTGGGCTCTGTGCTGTCCCTCGGGCATGGCTCTGAGAATTTGGAATTATGCCATATCCAAAGCATATTGTCTTTTATGTGACACTGACTTATATTTAGGGTTTCCTGGGGAAACATTATCAACTGGGCCCACATGGATGGCTCAGTGGACAGATATTGGCTATCTATAGCATGATGAAGCACATTTCTTTTTGTTACAACTTTTTTTCTTTTAGGCAAGGTCTCACTACGTAGTTCAGGCTAGCTTCGAACTCACTTTGTAGTCCAGGCTGGCCTTGAACTTGCGGGGATCCTCCTGCCTCAACCTCCCGAGTGCTGGGATTACAGGTGTGGGCTGCCACACGCAGCCTTTATTACAATTCTTAAGTAAATTTTGTTTCTCCTTTTTGAAACTAAGAATTATGTAATTACATTGTTTTATTTTTTTCCTTGGTTGCCAGGAACCGCAGATCCAAAATTTTCATCTTGTTCAACAGCCTGTGTCCTTTCCTCAGGGTTCCATTATTGTTTATTTCATGTGTGTTTATACCATTTGTTCCTTTCCTCAAACTTGTGGTGGAGAGAGGGGATATATAAATACATATAATTAATAAATGGAAACATTCCAAAAATAAGCAGTCCTTAAAAAAGCAAATGAATAAAAATAAAAAATCATCACCACCACAGTGTTGCCATCATTTTTTTTTTTCTGGGATACTTCTTGCTAAATTTCCCAAACTAGCCTTGAACGTGCGGTCCTCCTGCCTCAGTCTCCTGAGTGCTGGGGTTACAGCTGTGCACCACCATGCTTAGTCCGTGGCTCGTCTGATTGTACTTTCGAATCATTTTGGAGCATTCATGCATAGATTGCAGCCAGGAGTGGTTCTACTTAGATGAAAGATAAGGAGCCATGAATTTTAAATCATTTATTACTTTTTAATTAAATTAAACTTACATAGTCTTTGCCTAAGCGTTCATCATCTTAACATGGTCTTGTCAATTGTCCCCATAGAGTGCTGGCGTGGGTATTTTAAATTACTATCTACTGATTTGTAAGCCTAGGCTCCAATATTTTAGGTGACTTATTTTTGTTTCCTCTTGTTCCTCCTGCCTCAGTTTCCCGAGGGCTGGGGTTATGGAATGTGCCCCGTGTGCCTGGTTGGTTTATTTTTGCTTTCTAATGCTACTGTTACAGAGCAGTAGAAGACATCAATGGTCAGTCTGGATCTGTGCCTCCCGATGTGGTGGTGGATCTGGGCAGGGAGACGCAATCTGTGGCCCCTGAGTCCATGAGGTGCATCCTGCCTCCTCTCCTGACTACACATTCCAGGGTCCAGGGCTGGCAGAAGCAGCCAGAAATGATCTAAGCTCTCCTTTGCATCTAGTCCAGACACAAGCAGAGTCCCTCACACAGTGCCTCAGACACACATGCCAGCCACATGTCCCAAGGCATCCAGGGCTAATTTTGTTTTTCTTTTTTGAGACAGGGTCTCCCTGTGTAGTTCAGGCTGACCTTGAGCTCACTACGAAGCCCAGCTTGGCCTCCAACTCAGAAATCTTCCTGCTTCACCTTTCCGAGTGCTGGGATTACACATGTGTATTACCACACCTGGCTTTTTTTTTTTTTTTAAGAATTTCATTAAAGTTAGAAATTCTCAAATTGTGTGATGATATACTCGATTAGAAATCTGAGACCACTGACATGATGAATCTTGTCTGTAGCATCTGCCTGATGAATTTAAAAGTAGCAGATAGGTCATTTGGGGATAAATCTTCATTCTCAAGGTTCATTCTAGCTTGGATGGTACTAATTTTAAGTCAGGCTGTACTAATGGATACTAAAAATAAAATACACAAAACACCTAGTGCAAATATTATACCTTAAGAAAATCTCCTGGTTGCTCCAGCTTTATTGCACTAAGTTTACTTCTCAGCTGACATTTCGAATCCTGCACTCTCAGCTTATAGCTGCAACTATTGCTCTAGGTTCAAGATTTTAACATGGGCTAAGATGATGGGGTAATAGATACAGGTGGCTATTAAGGGAAAAAGAAAAGATGTCTCCTTTTAACTTTAGAGAATGACTTAAGCAGAATCCAATTCTTTCTCTTTTTTTTTTCTCAACTGTCCCTTTTTTAAAAAAATTAAAAACAATATTAGTACATGTTTACAGTGCATAAAGGTTACCAACTCTCTCTTCATGGACACCACAATCTGAGGGTTTTTGGTTAAAAAAAAATCCTCCAAAAGTCTTTCTCCAAAGTCTTCCCCTTTCTTTGGTTTGCAGAATAAATTAGAGCAATTAAAATCAATGTTCTTATCTCTGTGAGGTATTATTTATCATTGATTTGCTTCCTTTGATGTCATAGATGGTCCTAGGTGGTACTAGATCTTTATCACCATCCATGTAGAAGATGCTAAAATCACAGTTTGGGGTTTCTCATCTAAGAGTTGTTCGTTATTTAACATCATATTCACATTCTTTTTGATCCTGTTTCTTAATTTCTAATGAAGATACTAGAAAATGGCCAAATAATACAGAAATATTTAGATTGTTGTTGATAGCCCTATTTCAAATCGCTGTCTTTCAAGTTAAGGAATTCTGACTCTTGCGCAAGGAAGCTACAAATGGAACTAAATTATGCTGAGCAAAAATACATTTCTTTTAACTGAGAATTTCCCAGGAGTTTTGATATTTTTGACTCTTGCTCACTAAATATGGAAAAGATTGAGACACTATGAGAAGCTGGGGAGCTGTGCTGCTGTTTTTAGACCTTCTTCTGAGAAGTCGCTCCATCCCTTTCATGCTACGTTAACAATGTATTTGAAATCCCCTCCCTGTTGAAATGTCACAGTCCTCTGAATGCTGTTTCCGGAGATGTTCTGTAAGCTGCCATTTTTATATAAAAAGGAAGCTGCAAATTGCAGTTTATATTTTCTAATGGTCTGAATGTTGTCCAACATATAGAAACAGACATTTCCTAACAGTTTTCCTTCTGAAAGAGTCAAAACCCCTTTAGGTTTCACCCTCTTTTTCTCCTCCACCTTTTTTGAGGCAGGGTCTAACTATGTATTCTAGGTTAGCCTTGAACTCATTCTGTAGCCCAGGCTGGCCGCAAAGTCACCATCCTCCAGTCCCAGCCTCCCGAGTGCTGGCTTTCCAGGTGTGTAGCCCCACGCCCCACTCTGGGTCCTACTGAATTACAGGTTCCCAGTCACCCACCTTCAGTGTACATGGCAGTAGAATTCTGGTGGAAGGAAGTCATGTGCAAGGGCAAGGGGCGATATTGTGTACTTCTGAATGGGTGGGATGCTTTTTATGAAACAGTAGATGTAATGAGGAGATTTAGTTAATAAAGATTATTTTAAGGGCATGATGGTAAAAGGTGAGACAAGATGAAGTAATCTGAGCACTAGTGCTCTCAGCTTTGCTGTGTGCGTTGTTCGGTGGTCGGTGTTCAGCATTCATCAAGAGTTTCACTATGTTGACCACAGGGGTGTTGATCCGAGAGCAGCTTGGTAACTGGTGGCACTTTGAGCTGTTCTGCATCTTTCCCTGGTGCCATGTAACATGTTCTGTGTCTCTTGTGGTGCATGCAAGTCAGCAGTTAGACCTAGAGGTTTGGTCAAATTCTTTTTCATTGCTGAGACTTCAGCATTGGTGTTGTGTTATCTGTCCAGTTTTCTTTCCTGCAACGGCCGCTGATATTCATGGCCTATTATATTCACTTTTCAGGTTGGCAGACCGATAGCACTCCAAAGTTACCATGCTTTATTTATTGGGATGCACTTGTGAAGAGAAATTTTCTCATACAAACAGTGTGGTGGTTGCCTTGACATACAGTCTCTCTGGAAGTTAAAAGTAAATGCTTCATTCTTTTCCTCTGCTCATTACTTTTTTTCCTCTTCTTTAATGCATACATTCATTCTTTTTTTTTTTTTCTTCAGAACTGGGACTCGAACCCAGGTAGCTGTGAGCTACATTCATGGTCCTTTAAAAGTTACATTTTGAGGGCTGGAGATATAACTCAGCAGCACAGTGCCTGCTTGACAAGTGCGTGGTCCTGAGCTCAATTCCCAGTACCAAAAATAAATAAGTAAATAAATAAAAATTATATTTTCGGACAGAGTCTCAGGAAGTTGCCAAGGCTGGCCTTGAACTTTTGATCTTCCTGCCTCAGTTTACTGAATAGCTGGGAGTAGAGATCTGTGCCATCATGCCTGGCAGTTTTTATCTTTCTTGGTGGCCCAAATTATCTCATTTTTAGAAGAGTAGTTCTTAAATTCTTTGGTACAGTCCTACTGATCTTTGGTAATATTTTGTGTTTATTTTTTGTTTTTTTGAGACAGGGTCTCACTATGTATGTAGTTCAGGCTGGACTTGAACTCACTGTGGAGCTCAGGCTGATCCCAAACTCAAGGCAATCTTCCTACCTCAGCCTCCTGAGTGCTGGGATTACAGGCATACACCACCACAATTGGCTAAGTGATCTGGATAACTGATCGGGCTAAAATCACTCTTCAATAGCATATATTAAGAAATATTCCTCATTCCTAAATATGCGTATTTCCAATTGTGTTCTTGGGCTATCCATATAGGGGCCACATAGGGGAAAAGACCCTCCATGTATGATTGGTTGGAATGTGAATTAAACAAACATTTTGAAGGGCAGTTTGGCAAAGGGTGGAAAGGGATGGACTTTCAGGAAGATGGCAGAGTGGTGAGCCGCAGAGAAATAGCCTCTCTGAGATTTGGGATACAAACACTAGAATATAGCAATGAAAGGAAGTAAAGAAAGAGAAAAGTGGGTCCCTGGGGCCAAGCAGCAATTGGAAGTGAGAACTGGAGCCCACAGGGAGAGCAAACAGAGGGACCTCAATACAGAAGAAGGAGTTGGCAAGCAGTGATTTCTCCCTGAGCTCGGCTCTCAGTGTGGGAAGGGCAGCTCGAAACTGCAGATGCATCATAACTCCTGGAGGCCCCAGAGGCTCCCATGGAGAAATGCACCAGTGGGACGGAACAGTAGATGCTGTGGACTGGAGTGGGTGGTGAGCTTTTTTCTGGTTCAGACATTCCTAGGAGAGGGGAATTGGCCAGTCATCATTTTGGAAAGGGGCCAACTGAACTCAGAGCTCAGGCTTCAGCTAGTGACTCCCGGTGTCAGGATGAGGCACAGCCGAGTTCAAACCAGCAGGAGGCACCTGAAGTGTTGGAGGATAAACAGCTCGATCCAGTCTCACAGCCAGAAACCAGAAGTGTCCTGAACTCCAATGGAACAAAAGGCAAAGGCACAGGCTTGCAGGGATTGCTCACCACCCCTCCATAATTCTACTGCTGGCTTCCTGGGATTATTCAACACAGAATCTGCACAGTGCTCTGCCTGCTTCCTAAGTGACAACAGAGATAAGCCCTGAAATGCACATTTTTTTCTTTTCTTCCATTTTTTGATTTTTTAAAATCTCTTTTCTAATTTGTTCATGTTTTTATATGAATATGGACATTGTTTGTAGTTTTTTTGTTGTTTTGTTATATTCTCATTTCTGTTTCTTTCTTTTTTCTTTCCCTCTTGTCTTCTTTACCAGTTTCCTGAGGTTTGAGTTATCTTCGTATTTCTCTAACCTTATTTCTAATCTCTTTCTCTTCTTCCATTTCTCCATCTTTTCCCCTAACACCTTGTAAATTTTCTTCCCTGAGGGTAAGATCATGATATTGATGGGATAATTACTTGAAAGGGGTTGTTTTAGATTTTGTTATATAACCACAAGTCTAATTCATATGGCTGATGTTGGCAAATTAATAGGTACCACAGTGTGTCATTTTCTAGACTGTGTTTTGTGCTATTGTTATTGTTGATTGTGCTACTTTAGCCACGGCACCATAATTTTTCTAATTAGTAGTTCTTACTGGGTATGTAAAGATTGACAGTGCCTAAGGAACATAAAAATACTATAGGTCATCGCCAAAGAACTAGGAGCTAGACCAAGTAGGCAACAAATTTTCATCCCCAATAAATTGTAGGGGTAGGATCTTGCAACAGACTCAAAACCCAAAAGTCAACTACATCTGGAAGACATTTCTGACAAGCACTCATTTCCTAAAGGTTCCCAATACCAGCTATGAAACTACCCACCAAAATCAGCCCAGGAATTAAACTGAGGAAAAAAAAAAAGAAAAAAGAAAATGCAAGACCTGTAAATAAGATGCAACCCCAGATTTCTAGCTCATCAAAGGCAAATCCAGGGGCCAATGAGGTGGAACCTTTTAGAAGACACTCACCTGGACTCTCTGAAGTGGTAACATCAAAAGTAACAAAGAAGATGAATGAAGATATAGAAAAACTCAAATCAGAAATAATTTTTCAGATAACTACAAAGATGGTGACCATAATAAAAGCCATGGTCAGTGAATATAGAGCAGATAAAGATTTAAAAAAAATAGAGGAACTTAGGAAAAAAACCTGTAAATAAGATGCAACCCCAGATTTCTAGCTCATCAAGCCAAACCCAGGGGGCAATGAGGTAGAACCTTTTAGAAGACACTCACCTGGACTCTCTGAAGTGGTAACATCAAAAGTAACAAAGAAGATGAATGAAGATATAGAAAAACTCAAATCAGAAATAATTTTTCAGATAACTACCAAGATGGTGACCATAATGAAAGCCATGGTCAGTGAATATAGAGCAGATAAAGATTAAAAAAAAATAGAGGAGCTTAGGAAAATGATGGAAATCATGAATGGCTAAGATAGAAAAGAAATTCAATCCATAAAAAAGATACAAACAGATATCCAGAGGATTAAAAATTCCATTGAAAGTATGTACAGCAGAACAAACGAATGTGAGGATAGAATATCAGATGTAAAGGACAGGATTGTGGGTCATGATCATGAAAAGAAAGATTTCTTAAAAATAATCAGACAGCATGAAAAATCAATACAACAGCTGCTAGATATGCAAAGAAGAATAGCATAAGATTGATTAGAGTCAATAAAAAGCAAGAGATAGTGCAAAACACATAAAAACTTGTTCACAGAAGTAATGACAGCAAACTTCCCAAACATGGCAAAAGAATTTGACATACAAATAAGTGATGCATATAGAACTCTGATTAGTCATGGTCGAACGAGTTTAACCAAGATATGTAATATTGAAAGATTCAGAAATTCAACACAAGAACAGAATATTAACAGTTGTTACAGTACAGAAACAAATCACACATAAAAGAAAAGCCCATCAGAATCACAGCACATTTCTCAACACAAATCCTCAAGTCAAGGACAGCTTGGAGTGAAGTATTTGAAACACTAAAAGTAAGCAATGTCTGGCCCAGACTGATGTACTCTGCAAAACTCTCTTTCAAAACTGATGGAGAAATAAGATACTTCCATGACAAAAAACACCTGAAGAAATTCATAAACACCAAACCAGCACTCCAAAATGCTCTGGAGGACAGTCTGGAAAGATATTATGAGGACTGACACTCCATGAACCCCAATGAATGCATCCACCAGACAAGACAAGCAATTACAGAGAGGAAAAAATGGGAGCCAACAACAGGAAAACAACATTGCAAGGATAAATCAATAATCAGTTATAACCATCAATGTAAATGGTATCAAATCACCAATCCAAAGAAATAGACTGGCAAAATGGATTAAGAAACAGAATTCAACATTGTGCTGCATACATAAAACACATTTGATTCAAAAAGAAATTGATAGACTGAAAATCAAAGGATGGAAAACAACAGGAACCTGGGAAAAAGCAGGGGTAGCTATTCTATTTGCAGACAAAGAGGATTTCACACCAAGACTGATCAAGAGAGACAAAGAAGGTCACTACAACCTTGTAAAGGGAACAACCCAAGAGGAAGAGATAACAGTTATAAAAATAAACTCACCAAACACCAGTGCAACCAACTATATGAAACAAATATTAATGGACATGAAAAATCAAATAAGCACTCATACATTTGTAATGGGGATCTCAATACTTCATTGTCACAAGTAGATCAACTAGACAAAAAAATCAGCAATGAAATATCAGAAGTGAACCAAACTTTTGAACAAATGGACTTAGTAGATGTCAACAGGGTGTTCCATCCCACAACATCAGAATATATATATAGTCTTCTCAGCTGCACATGGGACATTCTCCAAAATAGACCATATACTGGCTCATAGAACATGGTTAAGTACATGAAAATGAATTGAAATTGTCCCATGTATATTATCAGACAATATTGCAGTGATATTGGAAATTAATGGCGAAAGAAACAATAAAATCTTGATAAATACATGAAAATCAAAGAACACCTCCAGAACAACCAATGGGTCACAGATAAAATTAAAGAAGAAATTAGACAGTTTCTACAATTAAACTATAATGACAATACAACTTAAACCAGAACTTATGGGATGTAATAAAAGGAGTCCTATGAGAGAAATTTGTAGTGGTGAATTCTTATATCAGAAAAACCGAGTGAACTCAGCTTCAAGGTTCTGGAAAAAGAAGAGCAAGTCAAGCCCAAAGCTTGTATGAGGGAGGAAATTATTAAGATCAGAGTAGAAATCAATGCAATGGGAACTAAGAAAATGATACAAAGAATCAATGAATTAAAGATTTGGTTCTTTGAAAGATTAAATGAAATTGATAAACCCTTAGTTGACCTTATAAAAAAGGAAAGAAAATACTCAAATTTATGGAATTAGGAATGAAAAAGGTGAAATCACAGCAGATCCCACAGAAATCCAGAGTATCATTGAAACCCACTTCAAGAACCCATCTTCTAATGAGATGGGAAACAAGAAATAGGCAGATTGCTAGATACATGTGAATTAACAAAGCTGAATCAAGAAGATATAAAAAGTCTAAATAAATCAATATCAGTCAATGAAATTGAAGAAGTAGTTGAAAACCTACTAACAAAGAAAATTTCTAGTCCTGAGGAGTTCATGATTGAATTCTACAAGAAACTTAGAGAAAATCTGATGCCACTACTCCTAAACCTTTAACAAAATTGAAGAGGAAGCAATACTTCCAAGCTTATTCCTGGAAGCATACACTACCTTGATTCTAAAACCAGAGAAGGAGCCAACCAAAAGAAGAGAATTTTAAGTCTGTCTCCCTAATGAACATAGTTGCAAGAATCCTCAATAATATACTGGCAAATAGAATGCAGCAAATCATCAAAAAGACTATATACTATGACCAAGTTGGAGTCATCTCAGGGATGCAGGGTTGGTTCAACATATACAATTCAATAAATGTAATACACAATATTAACAGAGCCAAGGGGAAAAAACACATGATAATTTCAATAAATGCATAAAGAGCATTTAACAAAGTCCAGCACTCATTCATGATAAAAAAAAACATAGAAAAATTAGAATAGGTGATCTTTATCTCAATCTAATAAAAGACATCTATGACAAACCAATAGCCAACATCATACTAAATGGTCAAAACTTTTACTCTAAAATCAGGAGCAAGACAAGAATGTCCACTATCAAAAATCTTATTCAATATAGGCCTGGAAACATTAGAGCAATTAGACAACAAAAAACTAAAAAGGAATATGAATAGAAAAGGAAGAGTTAAATTACCATTATTTGCACTTGAGACCACACTCATAAGTAAAATAAATAAGACACACACATGTAAACACTGCATTGTCTCAAAATTGCAGAAGTGAAAGGTTTGGCTTTGAGAAGAAAGCCCTAGCACACCAAGTTCCAGAATGATGGTGGCTATGCCATGTTTCAGAATGGCAATAGCATAGAAAATTTGTTCCTAATAATTGGATTCAGAGTGCCCAGTGATTCAAGTAATCAACCCCTATAGCCAAGACAAAGGGAAGCCTGGCTACTGATCCAGCTGGCATCATTCACATGGCCCTAGTTTTCAGCACATGCAGAATGCAAGAGTTGTGGGGTTAGGAAGGTTTCTACCCAGCTCTCAGGAGTTCTAGGAGTCCAGGCATTGTGCCTCTGAGAGGGCAGTGTGCAAAGCTGTGAGTGTGAAGCCAAAGGTGCAGTGGAGATGCCAGAAGTTTGGAGAAGCCAGGAATATGAATTGTCTGAGGAAAACTGCAAGGAGGTAGCAGAGCAGGCCCAAGACAGAAGCTGTGGGAGCTACAACCACTGGAAGTGTCTTAAGGGTGGAGCTGCCCAAGTCATTTGGAGTTCAAATCTTGCCACAGAGGGCCTTGTGGATGATGTATTTGGAAATACAGAACTTAATGTTTGCCTTGCTGGATTTTGGACTTGCTTTGATCCCATCCCTTTATAATTCCCTGATTGTAACTTTTAGAATGAAAATGTTTAGTGTGTGCCATAGAATGTTGGAAGTGTTTAACTTTCTTTTCATTTGTACAGGGGCTCACAGCTAAGAGTTTGCCTTAAATTTCAGAGGTGACATGGATTTTTTAGCAATCTGAAACTGTTATGTCTATGGTAACTCTTAGAGATGGACTAAATGCATAACGGGATGTACATGAGTCTTTGGGGAGTAGAGGTGGAACGTTATGTTTTGTGTCTGAATGTTCCCCCAAGGCCTCATGTGGTTTGGAGGTGGCTGAATCTAGAGTTTGTTATTGATATATGGTCCAATGCTGGGATTAAGTGTGTGAGTGCTACACCTGCCCTAGGGTGGATAGCCTGCATACAATATAAGGGACAGAAAGTTCTCTCTCTCTCTCTCTCTCTCTATTGATTTTGCTGTCTTCCACCACCATGAATGGTTGCCCCTCTACCATGTGCTACCCTGCTTTGAAGCCAGTGAATTATGAATTGAAAACTCTACAAACTGTGAGCTAAATAAACCATTCCTCCCTTTCCTTTGGGTGTTGGGATTTTGGCCCAGCAATGAGTGAAAAGTAACTAAGACAGGAAGGAGAGAGAGGTTTAAGGTGGGAGGATAATGGGAAAAAAAAGAAGAAATAAGATATATCATGTACTGGTGCAAATTACCAATGATGAATGCTATCACTATGTATATCTAAAATTCACCAGTAAAATTAAATTTTAAAGAAGAGTAGAAACAGTAAAAGTATATGTTTGCTACAACCCCGCAATTTTCTTTCCAAGGAAATCCTTAATGTCGAAGACATATAACATCATGATAGATGGGAATGAAAAAAGAAAAGAGCCCTAAATGTTTATCAAGAGAACAAGGGATAAAGTGAGCAGTATACATTTGAATGACAAAGTACTAGACAACAATGAAAATGAGTGAGTCAGCACTGGGGGTAGAGTGCTTGCCCACCACAAGCAAGGCTATGGATTTAATCCCCTATACCATAAAGTTTTTTTAAAAAATAAATTAGATCAATATATAGCAATATAGATTTTTTAATTTGGTGTTTTTGAGACAGGATCTTGCTGTGTATTTCAGGCTGCTCTTGAACTCACTATGTAGTCCAGGCTGGCCTCAAATTCATGGTGATCCTCCTGTCTCAGCCTCCTGAGTGCTAGGATTATAGGCATGTGCCACTATGCTCGGCTGGCAGCATAGATTTCAAAATCGTAATTAAAAACAAAAACTATAATTTATAAATAATGTAAAGAGCAAAATAAAAATACATAAAATAAAAGGTAGGTTGTAGAATGAACATCATAACATCATTTATGTAAAACTAAAACCCACGCAACAAAACTGTCTTGTTTCTGACTACATAAGTTGATAGTGAGATAATTAAATTACAGACAGGGCAGGCGCCCTCCAAAGTCTTCTGTGAGCTCACTGTGATCGAGATAGAGATTTGTACTTTGCTAAGGAAGGATTTTTATGATATTCACCCTGCTTCTGCTCATTTTACCCCCTGCCTTTTGGTTTTTCCTGAGGATGGATGGATTGAAGGATTGATGAACTGGTTTCCATGCTGATTTATCCTTGCCAACAGTTACCAAGTAGTAAGTTTTTTCGCATGCTGGGCATCACACATGGTACAGAAATAGTGGAGACAGCAGTGAAAGTCCAGTCTCCCAAAGCTATTTGGTCTCTCAACCTTCCAGAAGGAAGAATATCCCTTTGTAAACATGTCAGATCTGTCAAAAGCACATGGCTCCAAATCAGCTCCTGAAATTGTAAGTCTTCATCATAGAAGATAAAAACAAAACTCAAGACCTGGGCAACTTACAGCAGCAGTCACAGTGTTTGGAGTTGTGGGAAATGGTTGCATTATTAGAAATGAGATTTTGGGCTCTCGAACATGAAGTGGCAGCACAGAGACATCTTTTGTTAAAAAATTTTGGACATTTTTGTTAACTTTATTGACACATTATATTGAAAATATGTAAACATGCAAATGTTGGGAGATTGAATATCTTTACAAAATCCAAATTTCTAGGCTCTCTTGAAAATCAGAAGCTTTGGCCACCCCGGGCTTGCTGTCCAGGATGGAGCTGGTCCTGGGGGTGCAGCCCCTCAGCTGGGCTGTGGACTGTCCTGTTCCTCAAGTCCCCACGGGGAGTGCTCACTGCTTGGTGCAACTTGCCACCTAAGCAGGGGGATTTAGCTAGTTCAGAGCATCAGATAATAACACCCACAAATCTTGCCACTAACAGCTTGCCTCTCCCCTAACACTTCAGTTGTGTGGTTCTAACTATACTGAATCTCAGAGGACCTGGAAGTCAGCCTGCTACAGCCCCACCATCCTTCCTCAGGGTCAGTTTTACGTGGGAGTTAGGCAGTATGATTCAGTTAAAATGACCGTCACAAATGTCTTGAAACCCTGTTGTCTGGGTGGCTGGAAATGGCCTTCCTGCTGGTTCTTAGTCCTATGTGACTATAAAAGATAGCTAAATAGGAAAAGCTGAATGTACCAGGCAAGCAAGGTAAATCTGGGCAGTTCTGAATGCAGATCACAGTCTATTATTTGTAACATCCATGGCAACGATTTCCCAGTAACTAAGTGTAATTAAGAATTCCTGCTCACCATCTAGCTTGAAAATGGATTGGGATGGGTCCTAGGTCTTATCCTTGCTTGTGGTGCAGAATGGGGCTGGGAGGGTGAGTAGCCCCTCCAAGTAGCCTCCAAGTAGCCCCTCTGGAGGCAGGGAAAGAGCCTTGACTGCAGACTGAAATAGGACCTTCAACCACCAAAATTCATTTCTGCAGGGCAGCTTCTCAGAGGACCTTCTTCTGTTCAAGGCTGTGGACAGAAGTGGTTCAGGAAAGGCAGTGCAGATTGAAAGGCTCAATATCAGATATTGCTGGAAGGAGATATTGTACAAGCAGAACAGAGGCAGTCACAGCTGGAATATTTCTACAGAGTAGCCACATGCATGATGTAATCCAGGGAGTATGGGGAAGGGGTGGCCAGGATTGGGGATCCACTACTATCAAAGTTTTTAGAATTCACCTCTAGTTTCTGTTTCCTAGCTTGTCCGACATTGCACCATGAAAAAAGTCATTTCTTAGCTGGGCATGGTGGGGTATTCCTGTAATCCCAGCACTTGGGTGGCTGAGGCAGGAGGATCACTGCAAGTTCAAGGCCAGCCTGGACTACATAGTGAGGCCCTGTCTCAAAAATCAAAACAAAACAAAGAAAGAAAGTCATGCCTTTGTGTGCAGGCACTGTCCCTAAGCATTATCTCTCCTGACATAAATATTTTTGGGAGAAATTTTTAAAATGCTTTTAGCAAGAAACATTGCTATCCATGCCAGCCTCTTTCTTATTCATGCATTCATGCCCAAGCTCGCACAGCTAGTAGACACTCTCTAGAATTTGGGATTCTCTGACTCCAATTTACTTCTCCACGCCAGTGGTTTTCAGCCTGTGATCTTGGGACCCTTGTGGGGAGGGGCTACTGGAGACTGTGTCTGTTCTAGGAAGTCAGAGCCTTCTTAGAGTAACCCTGAGACGCAGCCTGCCCTTCACGCTCACACTCTCCTGAGTGTGCAGGGGAGGTTTCCAAGGCTATGAGCTATGTGACATCACAACACACGCAATGCAGGAGCAGACTTGAGGGTCCAGCTACCTTCGACTCTACTGCACATTAAAGAGGTTTGCAAACACACAACGCGAGGCAGTTCTTCACACTAACTTCTGTGTGTGGGGTTTGGAGTTCTTTGGGGAGCTCAGTAATTTTGAAGACTGTAAAGCATCCGTGAGAACACAGTTGGCATTCTGCCTTGCCAGTTTCACTGGAGCGTGCTTGGAGTTCCGCCTTCACTGAGGCTGCTGGGGAAGAAAGGAGCTCCTGGGATGCAGGGGTGAGGTGGTCTCTAGCCGTGAGGAGCCAGACTCAGGGGATGAGAGGTCAGCGGGGAGATTCTCAGCTCAAGGGGAGGCCACCAAGTGGGGAGAGCAGGAGGCGCCAGGAGTCCCCCTGCTCTGGGCTGGGGGTCGGGTGCTATTATTTATGGTGGGGAGGCGGGAACCAAGGAATGCTTTGGGTGAGATTTGGCAAGACCCTCTAGAAGCAGAGTGACCTGGGAATTCACTTGGCTGTGAAATTAGACGTTTGGACTAAATCAGGATTTTCAACCCAGTATCATGCTAAATAATGAATTATAATACACATAGAGGTAATTAAAACATAATGGAAAATACCAGCATTTGAAAATAATTACTTAGTTTAAAAAAACGAGGTGGATTTAACATTGTCTCCTATCAAATACCTCTCTCTCTCTCTCTCTACCTATCTATATATATATTTTAGTTTTGAGAATCAAACCAGGGCCTTACACATGCTGTGCAAATGTTCTCCTACCGAGTCCTGATACTTAAGGGTTTTTTTTTTGCAGCTTTTTTTAAAGTAAATGTTTGTATTATACACAATACATTCCTTGTGGGGAATTGGTACATACACATATCACATCTTGATCTTTTTTATCCCCTCCTCCTCTCTTCTCCCTCCCTTCTCCCCCAAATCCCAGAGTTCTGATGTGCTCTCTTGAGCAAGACTACTGCTGGGAGATGATGGCTTGGCCTCCCAAGAATAGGATCTTGAGAATGATATGAGAAGCAAAGAGCCATAGGGAGTAGAAGACTTGATAAGATGTTTTCCCAGCTCAGAATCTCTAGGGGCTTAAAATGGTGTTCAGTTCCTGTCCTGTAGACACACGCCCTCAAAGGACAGAGGAGAAACCTTTTTAGAAGAGGGTCAAGAGTTATCAGACTTTATAGCCACACAAGCCTGGAATTATTTCTCAACTCTGCCACCTGGTATTTGTGTGTCCTTGAGCAAGAGATATAATCCCTGTGTAATCAGGGGACGAGATTGCCCAACCTCACAGGGCTACTACAGCTGATTAATGAGAAAACATGTCTAAGTGGCCAGCGCATCCCAGAGCTCGGCATAAACTGTTTGCTGCCTCTTTTCTCCAAGTGGGCAAGGAGAGAACTGAGAGACATGTGGGAGAGCTTTGTCTTTTTTGGGGTGCCTCTTGAGGAGAGGAAGGACTGCCTCAGAGAGGTGAGGTTGCAAGTTCGAGAGAAGGGAGTTTCTGTAGGCTGAAGCTAAGTAGGTCTGGAGAAGCCATCTTGGTGGCCTGTCCCTTCCTAGAAGCCACATGGATATCTCCCCACTCCTCTCTGTTCCCTGGGGTCCCCTTTCTCGGCAGACGTGATGAATGGACCACAACCAGTGAAGGTTGGTTCCCCATTCATCATCTTCTGACTTGCTTAGTGGAGCCATGTGTCTTCCAACAGGTGAGCTGGACGAGATGAATTACAAGTTGTCAAAACAGTAAGTAATGGGATGTTGTGGTCATTCTTCTGTGATGCAGAAGTGGAAAACATTCAAACATTTCAACTGAGATTCACAGCAGGCTCAGAAAATGGCCGTGTGTGGTTCCTTATCCTCCCTCCCCTACCTGTCTTACTTATTAGTTTTTTAAAATTGCCACCTCCCCCAAAAAGGTCTTATGCAAGTTTTTTTTTAAAAAACTATTTTCTTGGCACAAAAATATTTGGAGAAAATAAATACCGGCTAAATTAAACATTACTTTGCATAAATAAACACAATAGGCAGAGATCTGAGGAGATATTTTCGTGGCTGCTTGATTAGTGCACTAAAAGAGTTTCAATTGAAGAGGGATTGTTTGCCAACTCAGAGCTCAAAGAATTAAGAAACGCCTAAATCCAGGCTTTACATATTTCCACAGAGGAAAAGGAGAGAGAAAACACAGGCTTTGGAATGCAGGAAATTCGGGGTTGAATTTGGGTTTCACTTTTTACTAGATGAGTGACTTTGAAATACTTTTTAATTTTATTGATTGGTTGATCAATTGACTGTTTCTTGAGACAGAGTCTCACTTCTGATCCTTCTGCCTCATCCTATTGCATACCGGGATTATAAAGCGTGCTATTGAACATACTTTTTAACTATGCTGAGCCTTAGTTTTCTCATCAAGTTGGAGACAATAGAATATCTTGTAAAGCAGTCCTGAGGACTAGGAATAATGTATGTGAAGTGTTCTCAGTTGCAGATAATGAATAAATTGTAGCTCTGATGATTATAATGCTGTTTGTGCAGATTAATTCAGGATACCTGGTTTAACCAGAGAGTTGGACCCTGTCAAGGTGTCTCAGAGTATTGTTTTATATTTCATATACTTTTTCTTTTTTCTTTTTTTCAGTCCTGGAGATTGACCCTGGAGCCTTGTACGTGCTAGGCAAGGGTCTACCACTTAGCAACATCCTCAGCCCTCTTAGATTTTTATTTTGTTTTGAGATCCAGGCATGGCAGCACATGCCTGTAATCCCACCATTTGGGAAACTGAGGCAGAAGGACCATGAATTTGAGGCCAACCTTGTCTATATCATGAGTTCAGGTTCAATGTGGAGTACTTAGTGAGATTCTGTCTCAAAAAAAAGTTTGTTTTTTGTTTTTTAATTTTGAGGAAGGGTCTTGTCCAGGCTAGTCTTGGACTTGTGATCCTCCTGCCTCAGCCTCTCAGAGTGCTGGGATTGCAAGTGTGTGCTGCTGCATTCAGCTGCTATATGCTTCTGAGTTCTACCTCTATTCTGACTGAAAATTACTGTTTTGGGGCTAAGTTATTTAATTGACTGATTTAGATATATGTAGTCAGAGCTAGGCATGGTGGCACACACCTGTAATTCTAGCATGTAGAAAGCTGAAGCAGGAGGATTGCCATGAGTCTGAGGCCATCCTAGGCAACATAGTGAGTTCAAGTTTGGCCTGAACTATATAGTGAGACTCTGCTTCAAAAAAAAAAAAAAAAAAAAAAAAAAAAAAAAAAAAATCCAAACCACAACAAAACATACAGTCACAGCAGCATAAATAACCTTATAAAGACAGAACATTAGTGGCTATAAATGCATATGAACATATGTATATTATGCAAAGCATAAGAATACATGCAGGTACCTTTTATGGACAGTAGAGTGAAAAGTCAGCGGAAATTGAGTCTGGGGATCATTGACGGTGGCATTTCTAGAAGGGGTTATACTCAGAATCACTTGGGGGGACACTTTTATTTATTTTTATTTATTTTTTATTTTTTTTGCGGTACTGGAGATTGAACTCACAACCTCGCGCCTGCCAGGGCAGGCGCTTAAGCCACTGAGCTAAACTCCCAGCCGTGGTTTTTTGAGGCAGGGTCGCACTGTGTAGCTCAGGCTGGCCTTGTGCTCGCGTTGTCGCCCAGGCCGGCCTCGAACTCACAACGCTCCTCCTACCTCAGCCTCCCGAGTGCTGGGATTAAAGGCGTGTGCCACCACGCCCGGCTGGGGGGACACTTTTGGATGGGCACATTGACTTCAAGTCCCCAAGCCTAACTTCCCTTAGGCCAGCGGTGGCAAACCTATGGCACCGCATGCTGCAGCCAGCTGCTGGTTATCATTGAAAGCTCTGAAAGGTTCGCCGTCACTGGTTTAGATGGATAAGTGGAACCGTTGCTGCAGTAGACTGGCACACTATTCCCAATTTCCAATAACGATATTCATTTTCCACTCTGAATGTTGCTGTTTTGATTTGGAGCAGAAGGTTTTTTTTTTTTTTGTCTTTTATGGCCTTGAACTCACTTTGTAACCCAGGCTGCCCTCGAACTCACAGTGATCCTCCTGCCTCAGCCTCCCGAGTACTGGGATTACAGGCATGTGCCACCACATCTGGTTGAGATTTTTTTTTAAAAGAGCACAAAAGACCCCAATCTTAAAATGAAAATTGAGAATATATATTCATAAAATATTGCATTTAAAAAGTGAAGCCATTGAGTGGAAGAAGATACTGGCAATTCATACACTGGCAGAGTTCATGTCTAAATTGTGTGAAGATACCTCCTACAGACCAATGCGAGAGAGAAACAGGCAATTCCAATGCAGAGCAAATTCAAACGGCCAAAATGATAGACAATATGCTAATTAGTAATCAGAAAAATAAACTTTAAAACACAATGAAATATCATTATGCATTCTCTGCAAAGGCTAAAGCTAAACAGAGTGACAATTACAACTGACAATGCAAAGTGGAACTAAATGTCAGACACAGTGGGTGGGAAGATAATTTGGTAAACCAGTCTGGAAAATTTCGCACAATCCACTGAAGTTGCAGATACCCTTATCCTACTACTTAGAAATTATAATCAGAGTTAGGGACGACAGAATATGCATTACTACCATTACTACCAGTGGGTTGTTTGGTGATAGGAGCTCGCTAGGTAGCTCCAGCAGGCCGTGAACTGCAGATCCTCTTGCCCACCTTCCGAGAGTGCTGGGAGGCAGGTTTGCAGTACCACACCTTGCTTTGCTGTTGTTTAATGGTCTCAGACCTGAAGCAATCCGAAGGGCCTGGGGAAGTGTGGTAAGGTTATACAGTGGTTCCCCACACTTCTATGAAGATGACCGCACTGTAGGAACACTAGATGACACGGATGACACTTACCCATCATATTGAGCAAGCTCGCTCATGCTCGGTGTTATTCTAATTACTCAGAGAAAAGATGGCTTCCTGAGACTTTAGGGGCTCCTGGGTGGACATGTAAGCAGAAAGGGCATTGCGGGAGGAACGGCAGTGATGCCCATAAACTCAGTCCTGTGGGGCAGCTGGGCTGTGCTAGGGGAGGCAGCACAGTGACGTTTCAGTCCCAGTCTCTGTGGGTAGCTTGGAGTCAGCCGTGGTTAGAATGTTTACATCTGGGAAATCCACAAGTGTTGGTTTGATCCTGTGTCCCCCCAAGGCCTCGTGTAATTTGGAAGGGGCTGAGTCTGGTGTTCCTGATTGGTTTGTTGTCTGGTGCTGGGATTGGTGATGTGAGTGCTGCACCCGCCCAGGGGCGGAGCCGACATGTAGAGTAAGGCGGAGGAACGCGGGTCTTCCTTTGGTCCTCTCTCTCTCTGGTCGGTTCATGCCTTGCTGTTTGGTGGCCGCCATGAATGTCCACCCCACCACCACACGCTGCCTTGGAGCCAGCTGAGTATGGACTGAAATGCCTGAGAACTGTAAGAAATAAACCTTTCCTTCCCTAATTTTGGGCATCAGGTATTTTGTCTTGGCAACCAGTGAAAAGTAACTAAGACACCACACATTCTATAAACATAGATATTTTTTGTTTTTCTTTTTTTTGTGGTTTTCATGGTCTATAATTTTTTTATTTTTAATTAATTCTATTGGTATACTTTATATGTACAGGACGATAATATTCATTGCAGGTAATTTGAACCTGTACATGATGTGTCTTGAGTCTTTTTTCCCAATCCCCACCCCTCCCTTCAACCTTTCTTCTACTTTTACAAAAGGTTTGTTTCCACGTTTTCCTTCTATTCTCTTTTCTTTTCCCTTCCTTCCTCTCCTTCTTCCCCTTTCCTTATTCCCCTTTCCATTTGAACGTTTTCTTCCTATTTCTCAGTATCTTTTATACATTCTGGTCCTTTCAGTTTCTCATACTGGAGAAACAATGTGATATTTAAACATGTGTGTCTGTTTTATTTCATTTAAGAGCATGGTCTCAAGGTGCATCCATTTACCTCGAACATTCTGTAAACATGAGGGTATTTTGTTACTGGGTCCTGGAGAAAGAATTGCTAAATAGTAACTAGCCCATGACTGTATAAGACGTAGTAATTTCCCCTTGCGTGAACAGAAGAAGACAGCTACTGAGAATCAGGCATACTTGGGTCTCCTCTGAGGTTGGAGCCCAGTGGATTTATTAGCCAGAGCGTTAGTGCATAGATTTTCCTGTATGTGTCATCGTTATAGTGGTCTGCTTTTGCCCCCTGAATACCTAACATACAGGACATAAGGTAAGATAAATACATAAATAAAGTGGGGAGGGAGAAAAGGGAAATCATCAGATCATCTGTATTTGGTTATACAGGAAAGCCTGCCTACCCTGTAGTGTGGGTCTTTAGGGAGAGGACAGAGTGAGTTACATCGAGGGGTTCCTGGGGAGAAGACACTAGAGCCCACTGTCACTCAGTGGGTGTGGGGTGCGCTGAGTCTGTGTGAACCAGAGACATGAATGGGAAATGCACAGCTTGCTTGGCCCTGGTGGGCTGGCCTTGGCCTCTTTTGGGAGAACATACAGCCCGCTCAGGGATCTGGATCCAAGTGACTTCATTCCAGGGCAGACTGGAGCCATCAGAACCATGCAGGGACGGTCTTCAACAGTGACACTGTGTGGCAGCAACCTCTGATTCTCACCTCATGTAAATGTGGGTAGGACTGAGCCCTGGGGTGGAGGAGTTCCAGAAAGAAAAGGGATGCATTTTGCAATAGTTCAATTAAGGCTGTATCAAGGGTACCAAGTATTAGGTGCACAGTTCTTGGGGGAAATATACAAGGTGTGATAGAAATATATGGTGAATGTTTACATAAAAATTGTTACAATAAAGGATACTTTGTCATTAATTCCCCTCAAAGTAGCCCCCCTTACTTTGAAAAAGCTTATCTTATCATTCTTGCCACTTACTTCAGTGAAGCAGTTCTGGTCTTTACAAGGTGTGATGAAGAATATGGTGAATACTACTTTGAGTGGCATTCAAAGGAAAGGTGGCTCATAAAAACATAATGATGTGTTCTTATCCAGGTTATCAAGATGTTTAAGTCCACAAAACTTTGGGCTCTGGGGATTTAGCTCAGCAGCATAAGCACCTACCTGGCAAGCGTGAGGTCGTGAGTTCGATCCCCAGTACCAAAACACACACAAAAAAAACTTCGGCTTGCCCAAAGTCAAAACTGTCCAGGAAAAGTAAATGTTTTGAATCAGTTCAGGACATTGAAGCAGCTACAAAAGGCATAAATGAAGATACTCATGAAAGGGGACTTCCAGAACTGCTTCAGAAAGTGGTGAGGATGGTGGGCTACCTGTGTTCAAAGTGAGGAGGAATATTTTGAGGGGGATTAATTGCAATGTGTCTGTTACTGTATTAAATTTTAAAAACATTTAAACATTCATTGTATTCTTCAGCCACACTTCATAGTCATGTGACCTGGTTTCTCTCACAGATGACTAAGAATCATACAAGGAAAATGTATCTTTCCATGGTAGAACTTTGGCAGTCTCCACCTTAAGTGTGTGGTCAAACATATCATCATCACACATGGAAAGAGCTGGCATCTACCGCTGGTGTGATACAGAAGTATGCAGGGTGGTGCACACCTGTAATCCTAGCACTTGGGAGGCTGAGGCATGAAATCTGGGGCCAAGCAAGACCCTGTCTCAAAACAAACAAACAAACAAACATGCAAAATACTTGTGCGGTATTCTTTTCCTCTGTGTTTGACTTGAGCCCCTGAAGGCTTTAGCCCAGGCTTTCAGTTTACAGGACATAGAAGGGCAGAGGAAGATAAAGAAGACGAGGACATTCGGAGCGTGGGATGGTCCGGAAGACAGCTGGCCTGCGCTCTTCACCAACACAACATCCTGCAATGAAGTGTGTGCTGGGGGAGCTGCTGTAGTCCCAAAGGCTGAAGGTGTTTTGTCAGCCTAATGTGGTGACTTGGAAAAGGGCCACAAAAGTAAAATTGGAAACAATTGTTGAATTTGACTTTGGACCAGATACTAAATAACATTTAGGATTATTGCTAATTTTCTCAGGAATAATAATAGCGCTGTGGTTATGGAGGAGAATATCATTATTCTTAGGAGATAGATAAAGTATATAGAAGTAAAGGGCTTTGATTGTTGCCACTAACTTTCTTCGGGTTTCAGAAGGAAATATATGTACAAAGAGTCAGAAAGCAAATAGTGCAAAATGTCAATAATTGTCAGATGTAGACGGAGGGTATAAGGTGTTGATTTTCTCATTCTTCCAATGTTTCTACATGGTTGAAAATTTCACAATTAAAAGCTAGAGAGGAAAAAAGAGGGAGCAGGACACCCGGTAAGGGTAAGTTGGCTTCCAGTTACAAGATGTGAGGATTCAAAGAATTTGCTGGAAAGCATAAGAAATGTGACAGCGATGGTGCTGTGTGCGTCTCGAAAAGCAGCTGCTCATGGTCCAAAAAGATAGCAGTTGACTCCTGTTCACTTAGAATGCCCAGCGTGACAGACGAGTTACGTGTCAGCTCCACAAAGCCATGAGAGAGGGCACTTGCCTGCAGATGGGTGGTGTTCTCTTCAGCAGACAACCCTTTGGGACACAAAGGCCAGGGGACCCAGGTGGCTGACAAGACGCCTCTTCAGCTGCAGGCACAGCTTGCTGAGGGAGACTTCTGGGTTGGCAGGAGGCTCAGCAGGTGCACAGACTGTCATGGCATCTTCATCAGGAATAGCTTGATTTGCTTATTCAGGGTCTTACCTTCTTGACTTCCATGCGTGTGCTCAGCAGTTGCGGAGGAGGGGGAGTGAGTGACTGCTGCTTTCTGTGCCATGGCTCACACCGCCGTCAGCCTGATTTCTTCCGCAGACAGATGTTCCTGAGTGATTGAGTGTGCTTCCCATTTGACATGGATATTTTGCAATGAGGCTTTTTTTTTTTTCCAGAGCTCAAATGAAACCCAAGCAAAAGAACCCAGCTGATCTTTCCCATGGCACTAACTTCTAGAGAACCTCAGAGGCTGCAGCCCAGCTCAGGGCTTTCAAGGTAGAAGGACAGTTACTTCTTAACTTGGGCTTCACAGATCCATCCCTGGGTGACTGTGGAGGAGTATCAGGGATCCCATCGAATCCTTGAAACAGTTTTCCAAGTCTCAGTCCCTCTGTACCCTACCCTACTCTACCGTCTGGTGAAGATTCCTAGCTTCCAGCAGATTCTGGAAAGAGGTTATAACTCAAGAAATGTGGAAGCCACTGGTCTGGTCCAACCTCTAAGCCCCGTTTGACAAACAGAAGAACTGAGAGAGCAAATTAGGAAGAAGATAAATTTTTGAAAATTTTGTAATGTCTGTGTAATATTATAGAACTGACCTGGTTTCGTACCACTGCAGACTGAGCTAATGGCCCAGTAAAATTGGTTGAATGAAATAGAGCCACTAGGGAGTTTTTGCTGTCAGCACATAAACCCCAAATAGCACAGACAAGTCTGGTTGAAATCCATGAAAAAGGGAACAAATTTAGGAGCAGCCTGTGCAGTCTCTAGAAGCCCATGCCATGGGGGAGATCAATTAAGTTCTTTTGCCTGGATTACATTACAGCTCTGAAAAAAAATTCATCGCAAAATATCCGTGTCCACATTCTCTGTCCTTCCCCCACCCTCTCCCCACCCAGCTCCTCTACCCCTGTTAACTGAAAAATAAAAGCCAGTTCCTGAGTAGCGCAACGTCCTTTTCGAAATGAAAGAAAGCATTCTGATGTAAGGTTTTTGTGTTTACCAAATAAGTAAGATAAGACAAAACAGAGTCCTTAAAATTGAAATGGTAAGGATGTGGGCAGGGTGGGGAACAAGGCCTTTCAGTGAGGCCAGAAAGGCCCCAAGCATCTGGGTGCTGACCGGGTCAGCCGTGTGGCACGCTGCCCTCCACCTTCTGTCTCCCTGTCACCTTAGCTTCCTGTCAGCTCCTCACAAGCCCGGTGACTCAGGGGCCTTCCGCAGATTACTCTATTATTAGCATCTTCCCATGACCAGGTTTGTTTCATGACAAGTTTTAAATATTCCATAGAGGACATCTGGTGGATTTTACATATATAGACAGGAGGAGGAGAAAGAGGAGGAGGAGGAGGAGGAGGAGGAGGAGGCAGGAAAAACTCCCAGTAGGCATATTCTCATGTGCCACACTGGGGGAAATGACCTCAGTGGGCAGAGCATCTATGGCCACTGCCCCAAAGCACTTTTCAGCCAAGATCCAATTTCAAGAGAAGGGTTCCATGTTTCTCTCACCTCAATTTCATGCCATTCATGTCATTCATTCATTCATTCATTCATTCACTTCACCACTCACTGACGTGTTCAGTCACCCATTTGAGAATGTTCGCCAGATCGCAGTTATAGTGTAGAACTGTGCTCTCACCGTAGTAATTCTGGGATCTGCATTTTAAGACTTCAGCCCTTGTGGTCATCGTCAGCCTTTCCCCTTTCATTGGCTTCTGTTCCTCGTCACCCTGCGGTGCCCGTCTGATTGATTCTTCTGTATTTAACCCGTTCTATGACCTTTCTGTCTCACTGGCGAGTCCATGCTTTTCTCACTCTGGCTTCCTCTACAGTTTCCCATCTCAAGTCATCTGTACTTCTTTCTCCCCTTAAAGTTTCTAGATTCCCCTCTTTCCACTGATGATGTGTTTGCATGTGCTGAGGCCACAGTGAGCACCTCACCTGCTTTTCAGTGCTCTATTGTGTCTGCATGCCATTGTGACTCAAACTAAATTAAAATCCTTTTACTAGTAAATGTTTGCACGACAAATTGATTATATTTGTCATGAGGGCCTTGGTGACTTTTCTTGTACTTGTTTTGCTTCTTTTTGAATCATTTCCCCTTCCTTCTCTTCTGCCTCTTGAAATTCCACTCATTCAAGACTGAAGGCAGCACCTGCCTGGCAGGCGTGAGGTCCTGAGTTTGATTCCCGGTATCCAAAAACAAAACAAAACAGATTGAAGATATTTTGAGTTCAAATATCACCTGGTCTGAGAAGCCCTCCCAGACTCTCATTCAACTCTGCCTCCAATGATTGCAGATTTCAATGTACACAAACGGAACACCCGACTTTGTTTATGTATTTTACATGTGGGGCTTTGAAAGGTTTCTACAAATGGGGAATTGCCTGAGCACAGGAGCTAACTAGGCGTTTCCGTCTTTGTTATTGTATGGTGCAGGTACCAAGCCAGCTGCTGGGAATGCGCCAACATTCTTGTGAGCTGGCACACTCTCCCGTACCACGTGGAGCAGCATTGCATGACACAGGATCCAGACAAGGCGTGACCCTGCTTCACAGAGGCAGAGGCAATTGAAGGAAATAGTTCCTTATTTTACTAATTCTAAGCTCATGGCTATTTTTCATGTCCCAAAGCCAGGATTTTGTTGTTGTCATTGTTACAGTTTTGAGACAGGGTCTCACTTGTAGCCCAGGCTGGCCCTGAACTGGTGGTGATCCTCCTGCCTCAGCCCCCTGAGTGCTGGGATTACAGGTGTGTGTCACCAGGTCCAGCTATGTAACCACTTAATGTGGTAGTGTTTTTCACTCACCCCAAATCTGGCATTAATTTGGCAGTGTGTCATACAGTATGGGGCACCTTACTATAAAGAATACAAGGATTTAGACTCTTATGGTTGCACATAATAAATGCAAACTTAATTTTTTAAAGTAAAAGTTATTTCCCTATTGCTGCTGCAATAACTACCACAACATAGTAGATTAAAATTACACAAATTATCACTTACGGTGCTGGAGACCAGAAATCCAAAATGAGTCTTCAAGAACTAAAATCAAGATGTCAAATACATGGTGCTTTCTAGGGACTTTAGGGGAGGAATCTCATCCTAGACTTTTCCAGCTTGCATGGGCCTCCTGCATTCCTTGGCTTGTAGCCCCTTCCTCCATGTTTGAAGTTCATCATTTCAATCTCTGGTTCTGTACCACTTTCTGACTCTGACTCTCTTCATCTTTTCATGAGGACCTTCATGATTACAGCAGACCCATTTGGATAATCCATGATAATTTCCCCAATTTAATCACACTAGCAAAAACCCTTTTGACAGCATCCACAGGTTCTGGGGATTGGGACATGGACTTCTTTGGGAGTTTATTATTCAGTCCACCACCGGGGGAGTTTATTTAAGGACACTGCTATGTCTTTAGAGTCCAAAAGTGAGGTTGTAGCTTTGTCTCTTTCTGTTTCCTACATCTGGGTTTGCCTCTGTGTCTATTTCCTTTCTCTCTTTTTGGCAGACTAACTTTCTCTGCTACCCAGCCAATACTATATGTAGGAGCACAAGTGCTGACGATTCCAGGGGTTACATGCTATACTTTCACTCTCCAGGGATAACCTCACCTGTTATCTCTAGTCCACAGTCCACAGGAAAAGACTGATTGGCACTCTTAGGTCAATGCCACCCTCACCAAAGATGTAATTAAAGGTAAGGCTGTGACTGCAGAGTAACTGTCTCCGATACTGTACAAATACTAGCAAGAAGCCGTTTCCAGGGATGTAGAGAAAAGCATACACTAAAAATTAATCCTTGCTGAAGGGTGATGATTCTCTTACCTGGAGACTGAGTAAGACAGTGGCATGTCAGATAAAATGTACTATCACTTAGACAACATTTTTCAAATAGTGAGTATCTAAGAACTATTTCTTCAGCTTAGTTGTGAAATTTCTTCCAAAAGTCTTTTTGATACCGGATTTCACTATGCAGTTCAGGCTGGCCTCAAACTCACAGCGATCCTCCTGCCTCAGCCTCCTGAGTGCTAGGATTATAGGTGTGTGACACCACGCCCAGCCCTATCTTCCAAATGTCTTTTAGCCACAGGGTTTTACCACCTTTGTCTGGAGACCTGCAGTCAGTTCAGCTGTGCCATGCTTTTTATTTGTTGTTGTTGCTTGGTGGTATTGGGGGTTGAACCGAGGGCCTTTGCACTGAGCTACATCCCAGACTTTTTGTACTTTTTGGTTTGGTGACAGAGTCTTTGTAGGTCACTCTGTCTCCCTGCCTAGGCTCAAACTTTTGATCTCTCTGCCTCAACCTCCCAAAGTGCTGGGATTACGAGTGTGCACCTCCACACCTGACTGCTTTTGCATGCCGCATTTTTTTGTCCATGATGTTTCAGTCACTTTCTTCTTCTTTTAGAATGAATGAAGTTCACCCATGTATACAATGGTGATTGCTCTGTTGTGCACGTGGGACAGGAGAGTAATGATGTTTATCTTATGGGTGTGTGGATAAGATAAAGTGGGTAGAAGGGACTGTTATGCTTTCCAAAAATATCACTGGGTCCTCTGCCCGGGTCAGGTCAGTTTCCTACTCTTCCCCAGACTTTGCCTCACTTCTTTCCCTGGTTGAGCCTTCGTCTTCCCATCCGGGACTGCAGCCTTGGCGATGCCTCGCTCTTCCTGTCTCTTTTCGTCCTGCCTGTTCCTTGGGCTCCGCCCAGCTGCAGCTGCTCATTCTCTCCTCTCCACTCCAGGAGAGGGTCTGGTCGGTTCCCCCCAGGCTCTCGGAGCAGTTCCCAAGTGTCCCATTTCCTGTCCCGAGGAGGGGACCCGTTGCGCGCGGCCTTCTGGCAGCCACGTTGCTCCTGCTTGAACAGCTCCACGCTGACGAGCTAAACTTAGGCCCGCTCATTCCCATTTTCTCAACAGCTCTAATTAAACAATGAAAACATGCAATTATCTTTTTAGTCATGACTGTCTTGCCTTTTTAATAAAAATTTCAGTTCTTCTAGAGGAACAAAGTAGCTGTTGGAAAGGCATTGATTATATATATGCCTCAAATTATAGTTTCATGACATTAGTAGTTAAACCATCTCTACCACTTTGATGTCCTTTTATTCTCACCCCCACCCCATCCTCAGAGGAGACAATTTGCCATATAAGGCTTGAGTATAGAGATGATGCCTATAGCAGGTCTCTGAATGGAAAGAAGGCAAAGAAAATCTTCCCCGTTGATGTCTGTTCACCCTCTAGCCAGCCGTACTCAGGTCGCTTTAGATTCCTTTTACACACACAACGTTTGGATTTGTTTGCTTTTTGTTTTTTGAGACAGTCTTACTATGTAGTTCAGGCTGGTCTTGAACTCCCTATACATCCCTGTCTGG
>RJWM01022948.1:0-32891 GCA_004363535.1 Dasyprocta punctata | reverse complement strand
TTCCTTTGCACAAAATGAGGATGTTTACAAAGTAAGACCCCTGGCTCCCTGCTGAGTCTCTCAGCTAAAATTTGGCCTTCTCAAATTTACACAATGGCCAGGTAACTGCTTATGCTCTATACCCCAGGATGTAGAGCTGCTGCCTTACTTAATTAAGCTGCTAGACTTCTCAAGTTGACACAATGTATAAACCATAGCAGTGATTAATAAATGAATTGTACTTCTGCCATAAATGAATGTTAACTTCGCAGATAGGAGTTAGTTGACTGGATTTTAGAAGTCTTTCTCAGTTTTAGACATCTTTTTCATTACTTACTTACCTAGCAATGACTTTCTACCTTGGTAAGAACACACACATAACTTACAAATTTGTTGGGAATAGTATTATGTGAGCAGTAATAAAGTGTCTTAGTTATCACTGAAGAGGAGGAGAAAGAAAAGAAAAAATTGCCAGGGATTTAGATCAGTGACTCAAGCACTTGCCTGATAAGTACAAGATCATGAGTTTGATCCCCAGTGTAGAAAACAACAACAACAACAAAAAATTAATGCTACTAGTGAAGGAAAGTGTTATTAAATTATTGTTAAGGATGAACTAGATTGTTAATAAGTAGGAAAAGAAACTTATGGAAACTGCAATCAAATTGTCTATTCTAGATCAGACCCCCAGACCACACATGCATTGATTAAGCAAAAGCAAATGACCACTCAGTCCTCAGTTTCCCATTCTATGAACTGTGAAATACTTTCTAGACTTTCTTCCATTTTTGAATTCTGCATTTATATTCTGTGTAATTTTAGCTTACAGATAAATATATTTCACAATCGTCTAAGGGTAAGAGGTCCTTGGATTGATTCTTTCCCTACATGACCATGATTTTATGATTTCTATATTCTGTTACCTGTGTCCCATAACAATAAAGTCAAATTTTAATCCCTAATATATCAGTACTGTCCAAATTGTTCAGTACTTATGCATCCTGATTACTTGGTAAACTCATTAAAAGGCAGATTTTTGAGTCTTAGAAAATATGGATTGACTCCATTGAATCTGGACTTTTATTAAACTCCTCTGGTAAATTCAACACAGCTATTTTATTTCTCAGTATTTATGAAATGACATACTTCTTTGGTTCATTTCCATTATCCAAAGATATCTGAGTCAATTTAAATCTGTTTTTGGAAAAGTTGAGATCAAGAGTCCAAGTATATTGGATTACGTGTAGGGAAAAGTCCAGTTCAGTTGACCAATGTATGGTAATTGGCTTATACCTTTATGCTGTAGTAATATGGGGGGCCTATGTAACTCCAAGGGAATAACAGTGAAATCTCTCATGCAGTCAGTATGAGATGAGATGCTCTACAGATTCGCAGTTTTTAACCAGGGTATCTGGCTTATTTACAGTTCGAGAAAACTCTGACTTTTCTAGTTTTATTTTAGTTGCCAAATAATAATTGTGTATATTAATCAAGTGTATGGTGACGTTTTGATGCATACATAGATTCAAGAACGAACCTCTTTCTCCTTTCTAACTGTGACTTCATACTCATGGATCATTTACTTTGTCTTCTTTTCTCCTGTCCACCACCTACCTCCAGTCTCTAGCCACCACCATTGTGCTTTTAACTTTTACTGGTCAATGTTTTTAGTTTTCACATGTAAGAGAGGTCGTACGGGGTTTTCTATGCTTGGCTTATTTCACTAGACATAAGGATAATGGTTTTCTTCCTAAAAGTGGATCCAGAATATGCTCCGTAAACCTCACTAAGGGGTATGTACAAAGGAATTGGAAATCAGGATTGTGATTTCCCATGTTCTTTGTAGCACTATTTATAGCAACTACAAAATTAAAACAGCCTAAGTGTCCAGCAATAGATGAATAGATTGATATATATATATATATATATATATATAGTCTTCAGCTTTGCTCCTTCTCCCAAATATGCTACTTGCAACATCATTAATTAACCTCTGCCTTTTTAACCTGCTCCTTTCCCCACTCCTTCCGTTTGACAGTGACACTTGTTAAAGTTTTATCTACTTGATATGCTACTGTTTGTTATTAAACAATGACTTCTTCCCCTCAGCCATACCTGACTGTGTTTCAATGGCAGGTGATGTGATTGCCTATACGGAATCATTAAAAGCACTTTGAAATACTTTGGCAGAGATGTGCCTGTATAACATGGTGCCTAAATTGGAATTTTTTAGTTTGAGTTTGAGGGCTTGGGATGTAACCTACTTCTGACTGTAAGGGAATCAATATTTCATATCACTGTTGAATTGACTCATCTAAATGAAGGCTTTGATTCTAACAATACTTAAGTATAAATTTATCCACCCAGTGGCAAAGACAGGGAGGGAGAAAACAGAGGCAAATGGATGAGAAGATGAAGTGGTGCCAGGGGGACTGAATGAAATCCCAGCAGGTCAAGTGGAGCTATTTTAAGGTCTTTTAGGGGAGCAGAAGCAAATATAGTCTGGGCTACTCAGAACTCATAAGTGGAGAAAATAGTATCTTTATCCCCTTTTAAAAATAAATCCATATATTGATCTTGTCTTTGGTTAATCAAAAACAAACTAACAAGAAAACAAATAAAAACAATTTTCTACAACCACTGCTTTGCTTTTTTCCTACAAAATTAACAGACTCTACCTTAACTGCTCAATCTCTACTCTTCACCAGCCACAACATCCTCCTTGCTGTAGATCAAATATGGCCGACACACCAATCACTCAGGGACCTCACTTGGTATTGCCTTGTCCTAAAATCTCTTCCCTGACCTAAGACGGCCCAGTCTGAGTCCTGCTCAGGTCCTAGATCAGCTGTAAGTAGGCCTTCCCCTTGCATATTCTACTTAAAATTGTACTTCTTCCTCACTTCTAGCAGCTTCTAAACTCACTGTTCATTTCTTTAACCATCACAAATCTTCTTATATATAGAATAACTATTATTGATTTAATACCAATTTCTGTAGATCACAAAAAAGTGATGTTTTCCTCTATTAGTTCACTGTAATGTATTCATTATCTAGAACCATGCTGTATTCTTGGTAGTCCATAAATTTTCTGAAGGAATAAATGCATGACTGATGAGTCAACAATATGGTAAATACTATTTATTATGAAAGATGGGGAAAAGGAAATTGTTCGATTTTCAATTTAATTTATAATTAAATTTAATGATGCTTATTTTTGCATGTTTCTTCTGCATATCTTCTTGTAAAGACCAAGAGAAAGACACCTTTGTGTCTATACACTTGCAGTATTTTGGCCTGAAGGTATCACTTAGCTCTTCCACAAGTCTTATGTACCCAGATTTAAAAAAACAAAAAAAAAACAAACAAACAAAAAAAAACAATCACAGCTGGAGATTAAATATTACATACTTACTCCAGTAATATTTAATGAGGCTCCAGTTTGTGTCTGGGTTATGGACAGGGTGTAAGAATACACCAGAATTCAAATTCACTACACAATGTAGTTTTGTTATAGTGATTTTAACATTTAGTTAGGTAAAATGAACAAATAAAGAAGCAGAAAAGTGTCAAAAGAAAATTCCATGGTATGTTGGGACTGTGCACAAGGACCGCCCAACTGTAAAAGGGAATACAAAATGACCCACCAGTAGAAATGATTATTTCTGTTGTTTTCATTTTTAATTTCACTAATACATGTTTGCAATTCATGCAGTTCACAAGTCATCAAGGAGAGAGGTTGCATATACATGGCACAGCTTTTTTTTTTTTTAAGTATATTTCCCCTTCCCTCTAATTCATGAAAAATAGGACAGAGGAATAGAAATCTTTGTTACCTTGAAAGTAAAGATGGGGAGAAAAAGCTGAGAGGGAGAATCCAAGTAGAGAAAGTGGATCCAAGAAAGAGGAGAATACAACTGGATTTGGAATATTATACATTCAGGATCTGAGAGAAAAATGATATTCTGAGGATATTAGGTTAGCAGATAAAGTAGAGGGCGAAAGCTGCATAAAGTGGTCTTGGCTTTTGTGTTGAAATGCTTGGATTTTTATCTTAGTAGCAATACAAGCTTCTACAGTCCTTAATGTGTGAGTAGATTTGCTTTTTTTCCTTTCTTCAGCAAGTAGAACAATTGCATTTCTCCACTTGTTTAAGGTGACCATTGATTGTTTTGGTCAATTAAACATAAGTAGAAGTGTCATATTTTACATTTAGACAAACGTTTTAATCTCTAAGCTACTGCTTCTATCCCTCCGGGCTAGTAGAGTGATCTACTGGCCTTATCACTGAACCTCCCTCTTTCTAAATCTTTTGAGTGTCTATGATAAACAGAGTCCACTGCTGAATTTTTTCTTTGCGCAATTCTGTTTTATTTGTTAGACCCTAAGATGCTTAGGAATTTTTTGGTTTTGCAGAATGTCAAAAAAATTAATAAGTGTGTGACATAGCAAAATAGGTTTTTGAAAAGTTACTTTGGCAGTGTTGAGAAAATAGTTTGGAATGAGAAAGATCAGGTACCTGAAGACCAGGTTTGAAGACACTGTATTAATCTAAAGCGAAGAAGGTGCAGAAATCACATGTGTTTTGCAACTCTCAGGTAAGAGATTGGTAACTGCAGCAAGATCACTGTTATCCATATTGGTAATTTTAGAAAACTGGCAGATTCAGAACTGGGCGTGGTGGCGCACACCTTTAATCCCAGAACTCAGGAGGCTTAGGTAGGCGGAGCATTCTGAGTTCAACGCTGGCTTGGGCTACAACATGAGCCAGGCCAGCCTGAACTACATAGTGCGACCCTGTCTCAAAAAACTAGGGCTGGGAGTTCTGCTCAGCAGCTTACTCACCTGCCTGACAGGCATGAGGTTGTGAGTTCGAACCCTGGTGCCACACACACACACACACACAAATACATTAAATAAATAAATAAGTAAAAACTGGCAGATTAAAAATGTATTTGAGTATTAAGACAGAGATGACTGATAGGATGCAGGCATGTGAAAGAAGAATGAAATGCATTTATGGGAGTCTCAGGTCTCTGGGTTAATTGACTACATAAAATATGAATGATGTAGAAACTTAAAGGAAGAATACAGTCTTTAGGAAAATGAGAGAATTTATTAGTTCAGTTTAAGAAATGCTAGATTTGAAATGCATAACCAAAACCCAAATTTAGGCATCTGTAGACAATATATTTTAGAAAATTAAGATTTAAGAAAGAGGTCTGAGCCAAAGGTCTCACTCCGCAAAACTCTATGATGTAAATGATAATTTAAACCATAGATTCAGAAGAGATCACTCTGGGAGAATGTGTTCAAAATGCAATTAAGTGTATTACAAGAGTGACCCTGTTTAATTGGTAAGGACACACATGGTGGCATAAAATTGTGACAGCATAGTATCTTGGAGAATAATACAGACAAAAAATTACTCAAAACTAACTCGATTCTCAACAACCAATGCTGAATTGTGAGATCCAGAAAAGGATCTATGTTTATGTAGGCTTTCCTTCTACCCAAAACCAAACCTGTTTTAAAAGAAATTACATATTCATTTTAGGAAGAGGAAATTTAATAATCTACTCCGTTTCAAACGCTGTGGTCTCTATACATATATGCATTTGCATCTTTATTTTATTCTGTGACTTGAGTAAGTAGCCAGAAATAAAGTTCAGAAATTTAACTGGAGATAAACTCTTCTTCTCATTTAATTATTTTGAAAGGACCATAAGAGATAAGCTGTTTCATATTGTGTAACTTATGCATAAATAACTTGATAAGCACAGCCCACAAATGAGTTCAATTATGATGTTGCTGTTATGATAAATTTATTTGTCTGTTCACTCAGAATCATTTTTCTATGCCGACCATCAGAGCAGCAAAAAGGGCAATTTGATTTAGCTTTGTCATCTCTTGTAGAACAAACTGCATTGATATCATGCTCAGGTAGCTTATAGTTGACAAATTAGTGTTCAGTTTTCATGACATACAATTTATAAGCATTTGGAATTGTGAAAGCTTGTGATCTCTGAGAAACACTTATCTCAAAATAGTATGATTTTTTAAATTCAGATGTTTTTGTGAGAAAAAAATTCAGAAAATTATTTTCATTGGTTTGGCTTAGTTCATATGGTTATGAAGAGTTCCTCTGCCATGGTTTTAAAGTAAAAATAAATTTAAAAATATTTATCATTAAGTCATGCAGTGTTAAAGAAGTTGAACAGGACAAAAATCCTTACCTTATAACTGGACCCAGGCAGGCGGGGCCACAGGTCAGTGAGAACATAGATCTGGAATATTGGGAGAGAAAAAGAGTCTATATTATGCTCTTAATGGAAGGAAATACTAATTCTGCCTCAAGAAAGCAAGAGATTCTGGGTTTCAGAGTGATTTTCGATGAGTATTTTGACAGCTGATTTTGAGGTCCCTAGACACACAAGGGAACATAACCATTAGAGGTAGAGGCAGCAGTATGGGCAAAATATCTGAAATAGAGTATCATCCATTTCTCAGGTTGCAAAGAGTCATTCAATAAGATTAGTGGGCAGGATAAATGTGAGAGAGTCATAAATTATGTGACTGAAAATGTCAATCTTCACCAAAATTTCAGATCAAATTTAAACTAAGATGAGTTCTCTCCCTTCATAGAAGGAATCGTTAAAATAGTAGTTTGAGCTCACAACTTTTGGATTACGCACGAGCCTTATTTGGTAGTTCACACAGAGCTGTAAGTCAGTCATGTACATCATTAAATAGTATGGTGAAACCTCTTCATTATTCTACAGTACTTTGCCTTTTTGACAAATTTTTCTCATGGAAGAAACTGGCTTTCCTGAGTGTCCCCAGTGAATCATATAAAAACAATTGAAAATGGTGTGTATAGAGTAGTGTGGAGAACAGTCCGGAGAAGTTGTAGTCCCCACAAGTACTACACATATACTGGAAAACTCACTGGAGCTAGATCTCAAATATCTAGCATCACTGTACTGTAATTAGCTAGGGGAAGTTGGGTTTCTAAACATATTGCAGCATCTCAGCTTCAGTGCTTCTGTTGGTTTGAAGATGGAATAAACATACCTAAGGAACTTTCAGCTTCTAGGTTACGTCATTTTATGAGTCTACTAAATTTAAGATCCTTAATTTTGTTGGACCCATAATAATTCAAAATATTCAAATATTGCATCAGTCGCTTATCAAGGTACTACATTTTGATACTGATCTTATGCCGTTCGTTGCATTAGGTGCAAAGAATAAAATGGTGAATGCATTTTGCAAAGCAGGATCAGGCCCTTGAATGTTAAATTCTGGTTGGAGAACAGAAAGCTTAATGTAATAATCTGTGAATGCAAAAGAAATGGCATAAGAGCTGGGAAAACCACAGGAAAAATGAGGAGCATCTGTGAGTGAGTAACAGGAAGAATGAGACGTGTTGATTCGTGCATCCTGATCATGGGAGGACTCCCTGGAGAAGTGACCTTTGGAGGGAGGAGATGGGAAAGAAGCTTCTCAGAAAGGATTTGTGGATATTCTAGGGGATTCACCAACTTCGTCAGTAGCATATGGCTTTACAAAGGTCAGGAAAGCAAATTACAGGACAGTAATTTTATAGGCTCTCTGAAGTTGTATAATTTAAATTTTGACAGATTTTTTATTTCACTTCCTGAAAATGGATTCCATGGCATTCTGGCTGCCTTGAAGAAGAGTGTAGAATTGTTCTACACTCTTCTTGTATTTTGTCATGTTGAATATTTTTCAAAATTATGTTTCAGGAAAGCAAGTAAGGATATGAACCAGCTTTCTTCTCCATTTGTGAACACCAGGATAGTTCTGTTCATCTCAGAGTAAAGGCCCTTGTTCATGTCTTGTCTTTGTTGCTTTTGGCTAATCATCTGCCTTTTGCTGTCTGTAGGGAGGGAATGCATGCATTTTGATCAGTTAGTGGGAGCTTATCTTATATCTAGAGGCTTTAGGCAAATTAGACATAATGAAGTGAGCCTCCTTAGCAGCCTTTTCCAGTTCCTGGAGTAGTGGCCATTCAGGAGTCTTTAAACTGAGGCTGATGGGAGCAGGAATACAGCACCCGAAAGTCCTCTCTGTCTGCAGAGTTGTAATCAAGACCAGAAAAATCAAGACTAAGTCACCAGCTAATTTTACTTAACTAAGCCCACGAGCTTAAATCTTAAACAGAAACATTATTTTGCAATTTTATTTGGAAACTTTCTTCTACAAAGTTTGCCCTATTTGCTGGTCATGTAAATAAAAATATCTAGTCCAGCATATGCTGGCGTTTGGAAATTATACCAAAAAGCTGAGATTTGACATGAATTAAGGAGTCAGGATGATTGAAACACTCAGATAATACACGTTCTTCCTCACCTTTGTTTCAGCACCATGTGAAAATAAATGGACTATTTTTCATGGGACCAAATTACCTGCTATTAAAGTAACACTAAAATGTTTTCTGTTGTTTGAACCTATAAATCAAGAAAGAAAAAAACTCTCCACTGTTACTTAGAAATTTATTTCTCATTAAATAGCACATTACAGTTTCCCTGTGCTCAGTTTATAACGGTATTGAAAAGAGGGCATTGAAGTGTCTATTATTTGCTTGGTTTTTTTTTCACATAAGAATAATAAAGCTTAATACTTTTGAATTGCTACCTGGATTTGCTATGAAGGCAATTTCACTGTTCCACTGATTGCTATAACTTAAGTACAATCCATGTTGAGTGCAATTTTTCTAATTAAAAAGAATCATGCCAAAGGATTTTATCAACCATGATGCATAATGCACCACGTCCATGGTAAATAAAATATTAAGCAGCCAAAAATTGCAGAGTCTACCTCAGACTCTCTTATGACATAATCCCTCAATATTTATTTACTTACATATGTTTCTGTCTAGCATATGTTGAAGAATTGCTATATAGGGGTAGATTTGATACAATCCAAAAATGTAGTTGGATTGTTGCAAAAGCACTAGCTAATATAAGATAAAAGTAGACTCATATGGTTTGAAATTACACATGGACAAATTCAAGAAAGCTTTTGTAGTCATGGGATATTACTCTTCGAAGAGAAGCCTGACTCAGTAACAATTTTCTAGACTGTTTTAATTTGAAATTATCTTTTTAATTGCTTATCCTCCATGCTGGAAAGATATAAATGAGAAATGGCATAAGGAATGTGCTTAAAAATTATATCTTCTTATTTTTAAGATTGTTTTGAGACTAATTAAAAATATTCTGCACAACTTTGAAGGCAATCTAATTCTGCACTTTAGCCTTTCTATATTTTGCATAATTTTGAGTGGTTTAGTTGATATCTTAAATTTGTTTTTGCTTTTAAAATATAGATAACTCAAATGCACAATTTATTGTGAAGAATGGTGAAATTATACGAAGTATCTGCTATAGATCATTATTCCACTGAGGAGTTGTTTCTCACACATCTGCTTCAACGATATGTGGGACTTATAGGAAACAGAGAAGTGAGTTGGCTTGCAGGGTAACTTTTATCTCGTTGCCCTGAATTGTGATTTCCATGGCTTAGACAACTGCTGCAGGGCATTTTCAGTGATGGCTTTACTATGAATTACCCCACCGAACATTATTCAGTTAAAAATGAGTTTTAGTAATTTTCTTAGTCTCTTCTGTTCTGAAACCAAATACCTACACGTATAATTGAACATTCCTTCTATTTCCCAAATACTTTGGAATTGGGTTTCTTGTATCTCTGGAACAAAGAGCATGCAGTTTCAGGAGACTATCCTACTTTAGTTTATATTAATTATTTGCTTGGTGATGGTTTCCAAATTTACAATTACCTTATATTGAGACTGGAGGTTGTTTTAGATGACAGCTTTTTCTCCTGCAAAACTACTGCACTTGTTCATAGTATATATTCAGGCATAAGCACTTAAGAGTGTAGAAAGGTAATTTAGCATAATGATGGAGAGCCTGGATTTTGAAACCAGACATCTTTCGTCAATTCCGTACTTCACTGCTCATCAGATGTGTTAGCCAAGTTATTAACTTCACTGTGCCTCAGCCACAGCATTTTTTAAATGATAAGCTTATAAAGATTAAATTTGCTGATATATAGGCAAGATGGAGAGCCATACCTAGAACATACATGGTCAATAAATACTAAAATAAATACAGTTGAAATTCAAGCACAGTGTCTACAGGCTATCAAACAACCACCAAACTAGGATGGCTTAGTGTCTATGTCTATTGGAGCTGCTCTCCTAACTACCAGACCATTTCATTTGCATTTATTTATAACAGGTAATAAATATCTGCTGTATACAGACAGAGCCGAGGAATAATCTCCTGTTGATTAGTCAGTCAAATTACTTGAATCACCTCTTCACATCCCATTCAGTACATAATTAGTGTTTATTTCAGTTTTGCTATTCATTATGCAAATTCATAGCTGAAGAGCATTAGGATTGGGGTATTGTGGCTCATGCTTTTTTTTTTTATTGGTAGTCATTGAGCTGAAAATGGGCAGGTACTAGAAAGCTTCTGTTTAGCTTCATTTGGCAAATCTATTCTACATTTTGGCCAAAATACTGTATCTGTTTCATTATCACAGCTATTTAGTTATAGGAATCATAACACTGTTTCCAGTTGTGGAGTTGATTAAGTGAAGTGATTTTTCACAGTACGATTTTTTTCAGCCTAGTTGGGCAGAGGTTTCCAGTCAATACACCACGGGGAGCAGTAATGTGGGTTGGATGATACAGTAAATATTTTCCATTTCCTGCCACATTATTTGATAATGAAATGTGCTAACCTGCAGGAGAAGCTTGTATTGTCTCCAAATAGATGAGATGTTCAGGGGCAACTTCAAAGTCATCATCCAACCAGGAAAAAACTGTCAACAGCTGCCACCTGTGTAGAGCTTTTAACAGAAGTATCAACCTTCTACATTTGGGAGTACTGCTGGAAAAGATTTTACTTTCAACCAGACATGCTAGTGATTTTCTACACTGGACTGTTTGAAACACCTAGTAAATGCTAGGAGTAGTATTACTATTGAAGTGTACTTCTGATAGGAAGGAGGAGACCTGTCCTCTACAGCTACATATATTCATATCCTCATGTACTTTATCTGCAATACACTTTCCTAGTTCTGTCACAACTATTGTAATATGACGGCAATGTAATAAAACATATTCAGCTATGTATCCAAGATTTGCTATTCGTAAGCAATTAATAAACTCCAGGTATGGCATTTGACCATTATAAGTTTCAGTTTTCTTAGAGGGTGGGGGGAATGGTATTACTGTTAGGCATTGTAAAGGATGAATGAAAGCTGCCTTTGAAACATTTAGCACAAGGTAAGTGTCCTACATATGTTGGTTTGTCCTCATTCCTCTAACATGATGTGGACTATATTCAATCCATTCAGGTAAGCAGATATGGATCACCTCTCCAGAGTTTTATTGTGTCATGAGGAAATAGTAGTAGATATGAGTCTCTGTATATTTTTAGTAATTCTTCACCTCCATAAGACAATAGATGTCTCCCTCACTTGCCACCAGCATTTTCAATATGAAATATGAATCCAGAATGCAGGAGTTAACAAGGGGAAAGAGATTTGGGTCTCAGGAAAGTGAACATTTCCAACAGAGAGCATACAGTACATGTAATTTCGAGTAAATGTGTTTAACAAAAGTAAAAACTTTACTTTTAATTCATTGAATCACACCTAACCTAGTGTTTATAATATCATGTTGCCTAGGATGGTTATTAACATATAAAACTTTTAGGTTGTGATGATGCTTCCATACCTGAGGAATTTGATAGATTAAGGAGTAGCAATGGCAAGACCAATAAGCATTTCCATCATGCCTTTTCTCTTACTGAAGACGTGTAATGCCGACTACTCTGGGGAGAAGCGGAAATCTTACTAAATACGTGTGGCTGTACCATCAGGCTTTCGGGTCTAGACTTACTAAATATTTTCTATGTGCCAGGCTCTGTGCTGAACACTTTATAAGACAGCATCTCATTCTGCTCCATAAGTAAAGTTTGTTTTATTTTTTGAGTGCAGTAATTGAAAATTCAATGTTCATGTGACAAATCCAAAACTGGATACAAACCAAGAGAGAGTTTTGAGCTCTTTTTAAATTATTCCAAGTTACTACACATACAGTCTCCTGTAGTTTTGAACTGAGTGACACTGAGTTAAACATTGCAGAGAAAGATCCCATGTCATTTAGTTTCCATAAAAAATATGGCTAATGAATAACAAAGAGCTAAGGATTCAGAGGCTGAATGATAGCGTACAGTGTATGAAACTCTCTGAATCCTATGTCTTTTCAAATGTGGATAGTCTTTACCTCATCTGTGGGTTACAAGGATGAAGTATGCAGGTGTGTAAATGCTGAGGGAATTGACTTGGTGGAGAGTTACTATTTACCCTATCAAGTGATTTTTCAAAGAGAAATCTGCATAAACCTTCACAAAGCAACATCCCTGAATTACTACTAAATTTGAGGGAATCATTGTGGTGGTTCAATACATAATATTTATCTTCCCTGTCTAGGGAATGAACTGATTAAGAAATAAAACAGCGATAAATTACCAAGGCATTTAGGAGAGCAAAACTGTTGATAAAGACAAGATTGGTTGACACAACATTATCTGGGGGCACAATGGGCAGACTTAACAAAATCCTGATCAGATGGGCTTGCACTCCATTCAAAGGCAAAGCTCAATGTGTAAAGTTATAGCGTGGGAGGAGCGGAACAAAAAGGACACTTGCATCCTGTAGAAAAGATTGTAAATATCATGTTTATCTTCCTTTTAACAATCAGAAAAGTGTCCTATGTCATGAAAAGCAGAGTAGACAGATAGGTTCAAGGGAGACCAAGAATATTTCCCTAACGAATTTCCATCTTATAGAAAGAAATAATAAAAGTGCAGAAAAAGCATTCCTCTTCACTGTAAGTCAGGTCATGGTTTATTTTATTTCTCTAGATGAATTTCCCATTGGTGAGACCACCTACAGGTGTTGTTACTCATTATTTTTGTGGTATTCAGGCAACCCTATTGAGTTGAAAGAAATAGACAGCTTTAGTTCTCTAATTTAAATGATCACTTTCCTCTACAAAAAATGGAAATATACTGGTTATTTTATCTTACATTCATATAAGATGAACTCTATTCAACACAATGCAAATCAAAGTTTTGGCACAGCCAGTAATGTAATGAAAAGTCAGTTTTTGACACAGAACTTCAATAGCGTTAACATTTATAGTTAGAAATTTTCGAAAGTGACCTCAAGTATTCATGGTATCTATTTAATTAGAAGGTATGGAACACCTCTGGGTTGCATTTTGATGTCTGTAGAAAACTTATGAAAATGAAAGAACTACTTAACAAGAGTAGACCTCCAAGGTAAGATAAGAGTCCTGATAAATATCTGTATAGGAGAGTATGCACTTTAGGGAATCTTATATAGCATATGTGTGCAAATGAATGGTATGGAATTTTTCAAAGCAACATAATCTTGGATAGAATGCTGCAGTAGTCAGAAAAACAAATAAAAAGCCAGAAGCTTTCTCTCTGATAAATCTGACAAATTTCATTGCTGCAGAATTTCTAACCAACTTTACTATGATAACACTCCCTGTATATATGTGAACAGGATATATAGGACATAAATCTTTCTATGTTTATTAACCATGGAGTATCTCATAAAAGAGTTTCACCTCACAAAACATACTAGCATTTATAGAGTAAATAATTTCCTGACTCTAGTTATCATGGGTATTTGTTTTATTTGTCTCTCTCATAAAATAATAAACACATGATATATTGTTTCACTGCAGAGTTGTTTATTCTATTTAGAATATTTATAGCGTATGAAAACAATAGGTTTAAAGTTAAAAGTGTTAGTTATCCTAATTCTTCAAAAGCCAAAGTAAGTATGTTTTTGCATTCTTCATCTCGTCTGATGGGATGTATTGATTCTACTTCAGAAAAGAAAACTGGACTTTTCTTCTTAAATATCATGCTTTTTTTGGAGAGTAGGTGCTCAAGACCTTTGTGTTTATCACCATTTGTACATTTTTTTTTCCTTTTGGTGCTCATAGCAATTTGTACAGACTTCAACTTACAGCACTTAACAAGTGTAAATTCTGCAAAGTCAAATATGTGTGTCAGTATTTTTAATTTGTTTTTATCATACGACCACCGGCTTGTCCTCTGTTCAGTAGTGTTAAACAAGCAAAGACGTACACACTATTCACCTCTTTTCAATTCTTTAAGTCTAACTGAAGATAAATTCATGAATTTCTGGTTGGATGTTTGGAAGTTCTTCTTAAGACCAGCAAGTCATACTGAGAACAGCATTCCCCAAATAAAATTTAGGAATTTTGGCTAAACAGGTAAAATGTACAAATGAACCTTTACTTCAATATCGTCTCTGTTTTAAATTTGTACTTTGATAAAACTGTTATCATAGTTCATGGGAGAAGCACAACTTAGTACAAGGGAAATTCAAGTCTAATTTCACTGTCCCTTCTGCTGTCCTCGTCTCCTTCCTGTACCCAGATCTGTCCATTTCTTAACAGTGCAACCCATCACTCTGTGCATCTTCAAGGGTGTGTGTGCCTGTTTTATATAATTAAATTTATGACTTCTTTATTTTATGGAATTTTCTCTTTTTATTAATATGCAACTACAATTTTTTACCACATCATTCATTTTCATGGTTCTCTGACATCCCATTATATCAAGCACATTTATAAATTTGCTTTAGCTGTAATGCTTGTTGTATTTTTGGTTAACCATGACCATATGTGACATTCTTCGTTCATCATTTTATAAACCTGTTCAGTCTTTCCAGCATTAAATGCCTATCTTTCTTTCTATCTTTGATATTTGCTTTCCTAGGCAGAATTATATGAAATACATACAATATTAAAATTGGTGTAACATGTAAATTGAGTCAGAAATAAGGTCCTATAGGCGAAGCTTTAATAACACACATAATCAGAACAAAATATTTGCTTAGTAAATATTGGCATTTGCTATTGCTATTGTTCTTGTTTATATTATTTTGAAATTAACTCCTACCCATTGTTTCTTTCCACTGATTCTCAAATTCCTTTGAGATGGTGAATCCTCAGAGGCAATCCTCCATTTCTCTAAGTTTTTCTCTAACCTTTAGCAAGTGGTAGTTTTGCTTCTCCTAACAGTCTCTTGTTTACTCATTAGCCTTTTGTCTTCTGCTATCTAGCCCAAATCTTGAGTTTCTAATTGCAGCAGTCATGCTTCTCATTACCAATATTTGCTTCTATCTTTATTAAAAAACAGTTCTTGGGCCAGGAGTTTGACTCAGTGGCGTAAGCACCTGTCTGGTAGGTGCGAGGTTATGAGTTCGATCCCCTGGTACCACAAAAACAAAACAAAACAAAGAAAAATAATAATAAAATGAATCATATTCAACAACAACAACAAAAAAAACAGTTCTTGCCTTATGGATACAATCTGCCTCTTAAAGATCTGAAAGCAGAATTTTAGTTTTTAAAGTGTGCTATTGGCTTTATTCACTCTGTGGTCTTGCACCAAAGGTATTTATGTCTTTTTTTTCCCTGTGCATTGAGTTTGATAATGGTTATGAGGTCATATTGTGAAAATGTTTGGTAATTTTATTAATGTACTTATTTTAGCGCTGAGAATTAAAACCAGGGTGTCTAGTACACAAAGTGCACCTCACTCACCTGAGTTATATCTCTGCCCTTGTTTGATGATTTTGGAATATCTACTTATATAATCTACTTATATAATCTTTAATTTGACTAATTATTGCTCTTGGACTCTGATAAACTGATTTGCCCATGAAAGTTCACAGAGCGCTGAATGTAGAAGGGAAGAATAAGTGTCAGCTTTGATCCCGTGTATGAAATTTGGCATCCATTTGTATCTCCTAGCACCAAACATGACTCCCACACTCTCTGCTTCATCCAGGGCAAAGATGAGAGTTGTCCTATTTCACTTAAGAAGTAGAGGAGAGATCTGAGTAGTTTAAATTCCTTTGAGCACTCTCCACCTGTGGCCATTGGCCTAATTCTAGTGCATAGGGGACCCTCCTAAATTTCTTGCATTTGTCTTGAGGTGTATGACGGATTTTTCTCATTGGATCCTATGTAACTTTCAGAAATGCCTCAAAATCCCTGACAGACCTCCAGTTTTCAAAGTGATGAGGCATACCATAATAATCAAAGGTAATGTGTTCTAAAATCAGGCTCTTGGGGATGGGACTCTGGATCCACTGCTTGCTAACTTCTTACTTTGTGCTCTTTATTAGGAAAATGGGGAGGATAACAGTATCTTTTTTCATTTGCTGATAGTGGGTTTAAATACATTAACTCTTGGAAACAGCATCTAACACATGATCATCAATGCATTGTTTTTCCAGCATTGTTTTTCTTTAATTTGAAGAGGTTTTCAGAATTGGGCCTACCTTCTCCCAGGCTCAGTCTATCCAGTTGAGCTAATTCTTTGCAGTGTTTTAATTCTCATTTGCTGCACATAGAATAGAGTATATAAGCTCAGAAATTGCATCAATGACAAGTTCAAAAATGAATGCAGCAATAGACACACTTTTCTGCTGTCGAGGTAATGTTTTTTTTTCCTTTTTCCTTTTCTGTGATTACCAGTGTCATAAGCATAAAATTTTGCAAGACATGTTTACTTTTCTTGCAAGATTACTGGAGCCCTGATATATTTCTGGTTATTTGTGTCAACTGACACTTTAAAGAGAGTGTATCTGGCCTAGGATAAAAATTCCAAGCTACGTATGCATTGCAGTATATGAATATTTGTGTATAAAAGATTTGATATAATTGGCTTTTCTGTGCTGTAGACTTTTAAAAGAACTCAGATGGCCCACGAAGACTTTACCATTTGGCCTCCCTTGTTTCTCTAACATGTACCGATCCTGCATCTGTGTCCTCCTCCAGTCAAATCAAGTTGGCCTTCTGGAAGACCTATGAACCTTTTAAGCCTTTGTCTTCTGTATAGACTATGTACTTTCTGTCTTCGTATACTTTTTGTTGCTCTAGCAAGCTACCTGGTACTGGAAAAATGATAAAGAGAATTGTATTTGTTTGAGTTTTGGTGATGAGAAAGTTCAAGATCAAGGAGAAGCAGGTTCGCTGTCTGGTGAGGGCTGGTCTTTCCAAGAGGGCCCCGTGGACACTGCATCCTCTGAGAGCATCACTCAGTTTTCCTGGGGCAGAAGAGCAGAAGGAGCTAACCCACCCTCACATACCCTTTTCCTAGGAGTATTAATCCCTCATAAGTGGTAATCTGATTTTGGAGGGGACAAAACATTAAAACCATTTTGCCCTCAGATATCTGCCTAGTGAATCATCTCATCTCTTTAAAGCCTCACTTCAAATCTATCTATCTTTCTTTCTTGTTTTTCTTTCTTTTGGGAGGGAAGGTGAGGGAGGAGCTAAGTCAAAGAGGCTTCATTTATTGTTTTCAGTTTTTATTTTTTGTAAGCACATGTTTTCAGTATGTAATGCTTACATTTCTTGTGGAGATCTGGTTCCTGTACATAAAACATCTTAATTCTTTCTTCTGCCACTCCCCTCTGTCACCCTCCCTCCATTTCTTAATCAGGTCCAGCTACCCTATCATCCTATTTGATAATGAAGCCTCCTGTCCTGAGCCCTCATCTTTTCCTTCCTATATTTTTTTTCTGTAAGCCTTACCATCTCCTGACACTAAAGATAATTTGCTTGTTTCCTATGCCTTTTGTAGTGTACACTACCTAAAGAGGGTCTACTTTTTCTGCTTTAGGCACTGCAGTATCTCCAGTGCCTAAAACAGTGCTTGCCTTGTAGTGTTTGCAAAAGAATTTGCCCATCATCTAGAGTAATAAAAGACTCACTAACGCCAGGTGGGAATTCGAATTTCTTTAACCTGCTTATGGAAAAGGCAGTCAAAACATTGACAAAGATGATAACCCCTCCATCACCTCATGACATATTAAAAGCGCCAAGCCATTTAGTTCTTCTAATAAGTAAAATGACAGGAAAATTACTGATGAATTACAGCTAAAGGACAGACCTGGCCATTTTTGGTGGTTGTTAGAGGTCATCCTGGGTCATTGTGTCCTCTCTGAGCTTAACATCAGGAGATTTTCCTTCATATGTTTGCAGTGGTGTGGGGTGGACACACGTGTGTGTTCCTGTTCTTTCTATTGCTGTGCTCTTTTCTATCGAGTCTGTTTATTTTTGCTTTGCGTAGATGGGTACGTGGGTTTTAAAAAGAGTTGATTCAGATCATTAAATCCTACACAAGGCTGAATAACAAAACAGAAAAATCTGTCTACAAAATGCTAAACTCCTTCCTATGACTCAGAACCTTGCTTTTCCCAGGCTTTGAGTCATCACGTGGAAGATGGCTTTATTTGTTTAACTCTAGATTTATGGTGCCCCATTCCTGAAATGGATGTCTGCAGGGAGGAAGCATTTATTTGGTGAGAAGATTTGAGCTTTAATACGGAAAAATATAAAAAAAAAAAACTTACACAGTTGCCTCACCTCAAAATGAGAGTGAGAGGGAGATTAGTTATATGAGGCATCCTATCTGAAAAGTCCTGTGAGCTTTTGCAAAAGTATCTGCAAGCACAGCCTCAGTTAAGAATGGCAGAGTAAGAAAAGGAGAGAAAGCGGTTGGTGTGCTTTGTCTGGATGGAAACTGGGTATATGTCAGTTATGTTATTCCAAAGTATTTAATGATAAGAGCCTCTTATTTGAGGAGTGGCAGCAAGGAATTGATTTCTGGATTGCCATCCAGGGAGGAAATTAATCAAGCATTTCATATAGCATTTCTGATAACTGAGTCAGACAACCCTTTAAGTCTTCAGCCTCATTTAATGCAATACCAACTGAACTTAAAGACAGTATGCTTACTGTGCAATAAAGTTTCAAGATGAATGGATCCCAATAAACATTATATATACGTATAACATTATACGTATATATAATGTTCCTTATACTAAACTTATACTAGTTTATAATGTTTCTAGTGCTGTTGCGGGAAATTTTCCAGCCAAGCCAAGCCAAACCAAACCAAAAGGAAGACTCTTTGCACCGAAGAGATAAGATGGCAGCATTTAATCTTACACCAGCGGACTGTAGGAGTTCACGCCAGTGGACAGTTGAAGGGATAATTCCTCCCTAGCAACAGCCCCAAATCCAGAAGGAGTTTAGTCTATATAGAGTTAGAAGTGGGAGGTATAAAGCAAGTGACCAAATGTTACATGATTGGTTACATAAATTGAATCATACATTGACAGACAGGCTAGTCTTGAAACAATAGAAACATTCTGGGAACCAGGGAAGGGAACTCTTACAGAATGACTATACTTGAGGGCACTACTATAATAGAGGAATTGTTTCGGAGAGAAAGACTTGACTGAATGAAAGTAGTTAAGGACATTATCATAATATAGGTGTTGTTCTAGAGAGATACTTGACTGAATGAGCATAGGTCAGCCCAAGGTGACTTAAGGTATAGGCAATCACTCTGACACTGTCAGGGTCGATTGAATTTACCAGAGACAACAGAACGGCAACTTGGTCAGTCTTCCAATTAACCATGAAATATCCATAAGTTTGTTATTTTGCCACAACAGTGTAAGAAACTTAAACTAGTTCCTTATACTAGTTTATGAGGTTCCTTTTGTTATAGGCAGCTCAATTAGTTAGAAATATTATAGGCAGTTGCACAGGGCTAGGTCCTCAAAGGAGCCAGTGTAGAAGTTCTGATATCTTGTGACCTCTGAGGAGACAGGCACCACCTGCTGTGGGCCAGATGTCAAGACAAAAGGCAGAACAAATGTACCCATATCCTAAGAATTGATATTCCAAGTAGTTCTGTATCACCCTGAGGAAGTCAGGAGTCAGCATCCCACCCCGCTACAGGAAGAGTCACTGCTGTTAAGCATCGCAGCTTACTCTGTGACTCACTTCCCCATTTGTCCTTGATTTAATTAATTTTACCTTATTGGTTAACCATGGTTATGTCACACCTTATGGCCACCTTGCAAGTCCCCTCCCACCCCAACCGATCTAATCTCATGGTTTTACTCTCTATATAGTCCATAGAAATGACAGTCTTTGGCAACCCGCTCAGGACCCCTTCTGTCCCTCACACAGAAGCTTTCTTTCTCTCAATAAACGTATTCTGCTCTTAACCTCCGTTGTTCCTAAAATTCATTCTTTGATTTTAGAGAACACGAACTCATGCTGGACATACAATAGGTTGGGAATTTCATTCAGCTGTATCACTTTTACTAAAAGAGCTCCAAGTGAAGTCACCTAGCCCTATTTTCAGTGAACTGGTGACTCCTAGGTTCACAGTGAGTTGAAATTCTAGACCAGTGATCTCTCATGTGTTATCCATTAGACTACATTCCACAAGAATATTAGCAGAAATCAAGCCAAGTATTCATTCAGGATGTGGTTGGCAATGGTGCAGGAACTAAGTATTTAGAGGGCTTGTCCTCTAGAGCAAAGCTAAAAAGGATGGCTTGTTGACATGAATCACCACATTTGAAATTACCATCAGGACTTCTGAATATAATTCCTCAGATAAGCAAACACAACTATTGTTGCTATTTTTCTTCACTTCGTTATCCTTTCTCTGAATTACAGAATTACTTGTGATCCTTGCTCTGACTCCAGAAAATATTCAGCAACTCCGTTATTAAATGATTGTGCCAGTCTACTTATGTCCCTTCTCATAGAAAAATTAAAAAAAATGCTTCATGGCTAAAGCATTACATCCCACCATGTCTGCTCTGGAATCTTTGGGATGGCTTTTCAACAGGAATGATTATCTCAGTGAACAAGTAGAAGCCTGTTAGACAATTGTATGATTCAGCACATCTTAGTAGGATGACAACATGTTTCTTTCTTGGTAATAACATCAATTAGTTCTCCAATGTATATAGTTCTGGAATGTTTTCCAGCATGTTTGCCAGAATACCATTAATATTGTCATCTTTCAGAAAGAATACACATTTTTAATTTGTCTTCTATGGAGTCACGCACAAAGCCTTTAATCTTTTGAAAGACTTTATTGAATCTTTTGATTTAATTTAATTTAATTTTCCAAATATATTCTGCATATGTCCTCTCAACCAGAAACTATGCAATGTCCTAGGGAAATAATAAATAAAAATTTGGACTTAGTCTCAAGGAATGTTAGACCAATAAACAAACTATGATATGTTATGAGCAGGGCTATAGTGAATTAAGTTCAAGAATAATAGTTTGTACAAGTACAACGTAAATACCTGAAAGGATAAAGAATTTGTAGACAGTGGTTTGTTCTCTCTGCATTCACGGCAACTAGAACAATGTCTGATACATAAATATACTCTGCTTGAATTATGAGTCAGCTTTGCAGGCAAGGTAAGACAAGGGTTGTATCTGTAGATTTATTTGTTTCCTGCAACTGCTGTGGCAAACCACCACAAGTTTAGAGGCTTGAAACAACAGAAATTTATTTTCTCTTAATTCGGGAGGCCAAAAGTCTAAAATCAGTTTGACTAAGCTAAAACCAAAGTGTTGACAAGACTTCGATGTCTCCAGAAACTCTAGGAACATATTTTGTTTGCTATTTCTTTCTTTAGGTGACTGATGGCTTTGCATTTTTACATAGTGGCTGCATTATCCCAATATCTGCATCAGTGTTCATGTATTGTGTTGCTGTTCTGTGTTTCAAGTCTTTCTTTGCCCAACTTATATGAAAATAATTATGGTGGTATTTAGGGTTCCTGTTAAAAATTCAGGATCATCTTATTTTAAAATCCTTACTTAACTACATCTTCAAAGACCCTTTTTACAAATGAATTAACATTTGCAAGTTCCAAAAATTAGAACCTAGTGTCTTTGGCATCACTATGCAGTGAACTGCAATGACAAAGAAGGAAGTTAAAGAAGTGCAGGTATATGAAACTGTCATTGTTCTAGGAATGGTACAGTGATTAAAAAAAGAAATGCTGTACCATAAGATAGAATATTCAGCAAATGAATTCAGTGATATGGTGAGCTAGTTAAACACAAAGCTCTTTATTGCCCAGGGCAATCTTATACATCTTTGATTCCTATAAATTTATTCTATATCTACTTCAAAACCTACAGTGATTCAACATAACACACACTACTTAAGGTCAGTTTCTTTTTCAACTAAATGACGGAAATCTTCTGTACTCTGTTTTAAGCTCTCAACCATTCCTTTATTTGTAAATTGATTCATTTGTATTTTTTAAGCCAACACTATGCCACACATACTACATTCTAAGGATGCAGAAATGAGAAAAACCAAAGCAAACAATTGTTGCCTTCTAAGAGTATCCAACTGGTTAACTACTACATACTCGTTGTATCTAATAACAAAGAAATGTACAATGAACTATGGCAGCACCAGATTTGGTATAATTCAATAAAGCTGTCCTGGAGATGACAATTTTCATCAGATTATTTTTAAAAGAGTAGAGAGTTAACAAGACCGTGTAGAAAGAAGAGGATCCATGACAGCTGAAGCAACATGGAAAAGTTACAGTTTGGTAAGCATTGTGACCCTGGGAAGGTACAAGTGATTGGTTCACTTCAAGTATGAAGATGTTGGTGGGAAATTAGGCTGCCATAGTTAAACTGAAGAGAACCATAGACCAGCTTGTTATTCATGGATTGGAATCAATCTGATTTTAAAACTATAGGAAACATGATACTTTATTATTCTGCTTTGTCCATTGGCTAATATTATGGAGTTATTGATGTTAACGTTTCCTCATTTTCCACACAAAGAAGAAAAACCCTATACAGATGAAATGATATCCAAAGATTATTCATGTTTCAGAGTGATCCTTTGACTTTGGTAACTTTTCTAATTGTATATAGCACTACATATTTGTGAACCATAATGACACTCTAGGCATTCATTACATTGGTTTGGAATTTTACATTATGGAAATTTCTTGAAATATCCTCTCTATTTGAAAATATTTAGGGGCATAAATGGGTGCACTTTAGAGGTGATTTACCATGTGTACATTTTATAGATGATTTTAATAGCTTTTTTTCTGCATTAACTATATCTAAGTTCATAAAATTATACTTTCTCCTATGGTGACCGAAGATATTATGAATGCCCCCTACTGATCTAGGAGTTATTTTCTTTCATCTTTATAGGTCATCAGGCTATCAAAGACTTCAGAGAAAATGGAGGTCAAAATTAGGATTTGGAAGCAGAATAAGCAGAAAACAACAGATTAGTGTGCGCTGTGATTTGATTAAAGACTGGTTTACATCTGACTTCTGAAATTTGCTACCTCTCTGATGTTGGATATAAGCTTCTCCTCTGTAAATTAGTACAAAAATGCAGCATGTATCTGTCAGGCAGTATTCACAAAGGTGTAGGCAAAATACAGACAACGGACCAGGCCTGGTATGCTGTCTGGAATTTATTAACCTCCATAATTTCCTGCTGTCCATGGAGCTGGAGGAGGAAGGACTGTAATAGTTCTATGAACCTGAAGTCATGGAGAAATGTATGAAGAGTGGAGAACAGGGAACTCATAATAGTTACGGTTTAGTATTGGGGTGTCCCCAAAAGCCTCATGTGCTTGGAAGGTGATTTGATCATAGGGCCACCATACTAATTAGTAGATTGAACCACTGATGAGTTCATACTTGACTGGTTGTGAGGAGGTGGGGCCTGCTCAGAGGCAATTCACTGGGGACATGACCTTGGAGGATGTATCTTTTTCCTCAGCTCCTCCCTTTGTTCTACTTCCTGGCAGACATGATATAAGCAGGACTTTCCCCTATGCCATTTCTGCACTTGAATCTGCTAACCATGAACTGACACTTCTAAAACTGTGAGCCATTATAAATGTCTCCTCCTTTAAATTGTGGGTACCCAGTGTTATTTCCCAGGGACAAGGAAAATTAATAAGATAATAATCAGTGAAATTTCATAGATAAAAATGAAGAAATATTGATTGGATATGTGTCTGAGTGAATGGATGGTATTCCTGCATCATACTAACTACTTCCTAGACATTTAATGAGAAGTCAGGGAGATAATTTATGTAAAGCATTTTGTATAGGACTTAATAAAAGGTAGTTATTTAAAATAATATCAAATATTTTTTCTTTCCTTTCTAAATATTAGTTAGATAAATTTTGTTGTTAACCAACTCACTCTTTTTGAGTATTTAGGTTTATATTTATCTAAACAGATAATTATACAACCTATTTTAACAGTGTTGGAGGTCTTTATTAGACCACCAACTATGACGCTCTTATGACACTTCCGTTCATTGAGTATTTACAAAAGGTAGAATGTTGAAACAGAGGGCCCTGTGTCTGAATGTTCAGATGCATCAATTCAGGATTATTCATTACTTTCCTTCAGTCAGATTACTCACTTGCAAAGGAAGGATGCTGATACACGTTCCCTCATGTCTTCATTATGGGATTCTATAAGAACATGCCTGTTCTACACCATGAAAACAGTGGCATGTGTATCTTCTGTTATGAGAGGTCTAACTTCTGACTCAGACAGGTGGGTGTTCACTTAATTCTTTTCCTTTATCATGTAGACACCGTATCCTGTCCACTCCTGTGAGTTTCTGAATACTAGACAAGAAGTTACTTCCCTAATACCTTTGGTTGTGCACATTACTTACCCTTATATTATCAACCATAATAAGGATTCTGTAGTGAGAATTTAGCTGTCAATTTTTTTAAAGATTAAAAAGGGTGAGGAGAAATCAGCCAGTGCTTTCTTAACGGGACAGTCCATCTCCTACAGAGATAATGGGCAGCAAAAAACTTGTTAAATCAGCAGACTTTGCTCAGAAACCAAAATTGCAAAGGAATATTTTGTTAAGTGGCATGTATGTAAGCCTTACTGATGGAAACCAGAAGTGGAGTGGCTTGTATTCACATTTGTGTGTCAAGCAGGATGAAGAATTCTTCAAGGATTTCCACCAACATTTCTTAGTTCATTTTGTCTCTCCACTGTAGAATAATATTTGGTTTATTAATAAGGGGGAAATGAAATTATTTTACTTGATATCTTCAGTAAATAAGGGAATGTGCCTAACAAACAACAGAAACTATTTGGATTAAATTTGCAGAAAAAAATTCTAGTTTTTGGAACATGATGCAGCATTGTGATCAAATATCATATAATACCATTTCCCAATAAACTGAGATTTCTTTTTAGAAGAGTACTATAACTTTGTTACTGCTACTAAATCTTGACAAACATCCAGACTCCTGCACAAATATTTGAAATATACTAAGAATCCTTTTTTTTTTTTTTTTTTTTTTTTTTTAGATAAATGGAGTGGTGTTAATGACAAAAAGTAACTGATCATTCCTGGGTAGCTTATGAGAAAATGGCATTTTGTGGCACTTGAAGTCTGATTCTGATTATGGTTGCCAGCACAGGGAAAGCACACTTTTGCAAGAAAGAAAACCATGTGAAAAGGCACAACTGTATCTAAGGGAATGGTCCATTAAAGAAATGCATGTATCTTCTATTATGAGATGTGTAACTCCCAACTTAGACCTGTACAGACAAATGCATTTTGAAGGGTGATTGAACTATATCTTTTAATGAAAAGACAACAAATTGTACTTTCTCTGTTGAAACAAGATCATGGAGACACTGAAATTGTACGATTTTGATGGAAAATTTCAATTGCCCTTGATTAAGTAAAATTAAAGAAATCCCTAGTTTGCCAAGTTGCTTTTTCCCAACTACTTTGACTTCACTTTCTTGATTTGTCCCTCCACTCTTATAAAGAGCACCCAAAGTTATCAAACTTTGGATCCCTCTCAGGAAATTCCATGCCAGAATAAAGTCAACCCTAGCAAATTTGTACCTTTTCTCGATGCATCCCACATACGCTCAGGGAAACCACTAGTTGCCTTTGCCCTGTGGATTCCTTGAATTGAAAGCCATTGTGTCGTTCTCCTACACTGGATCTTTACTTCTGCCATTCACTTTACTCTTCTTTTCCACCTCTCAATTTTCTCACCATTCAATTTTTATTGACTAACACCACCAAAAACATCTCTAGATTTTGTAAAAATAAAAGAAATGACAATCTTTCATTTTTGCTTCATTTTTCTTGAACCATATGCTCTGCTCACCACCAAGAAAGGAAAACTTTTCATCTGAAGCAGTTCTGCTATGTCCTGTAGTGGGAATTTTTCTTCATTCATCCAAATAATCAGTTCTATATTGTTTTGATGTGGACCCAGGAACTGAGCCAACCGTGTCACTGAGGAATGTCAATACAAATCTTGATGGAATGCTTATGACATGCATAGGAATAAAAGACTCTTAGATGGTGGGGACTGGGCTTAGCATTTTATGTAGCATATTATACTACTTCTCCAATAACTTTACTGAGTAAATGCCTTTATTCCCATTTGTAGATGAAGAAAGTCTCAGCCAAGGTTACCTATTGGTAAGCAATAGTATTAGATTTCAGACACCAACCATAGGATGGTTAGCATAAATTTTGCCTGCAAATACCAGCATTCACAAAGCTACTAAAGGTATTTTATATATTAAAGACTCCTGTGAAGGATCTGAGTGCTTTGGATGTCACAGTTAACACTTAAGGCACCCTTTTAATTAATTAGCAAAAAGGTAGAGACATAGTTGCCTTTTCAAAAAGGAATATAACCAGAAGAGAAAAAACGGAGATGGTAATACATTGATTTTTATAAGTGCAACATTATTGCCTTTGGCACAATTATTAGGCATTTTTTAAACAAGAGAAACCACTTATAATCTATAAAACAGTATCAAGTGTATAAAGGTTCAGGTGGGACAATAAAATTTTCAGTTTGATGAATCCATTTTAGACATAAACTCAGAATTGTTGTGAGATTAATATTTTCATAAAAATGTGCAGAAAATCAGTGGAGTTTTCTTTTGCAATTTCATCCCACAAAGAAGATTACTTTTGAAAATAAAAAATTGCTATTCAGCTTTGGCAAGTCATGTAATACCTGTTCTTTGCTTGATTTTTCTCCTTGAAAGAGCACACTTTCAAATACACGATTTGAAAGAAGGAATGTGTATTTATTCTTACTTGGAAGAACAATATTTTGGAGGGGGTGGTATTTCAAGATTCAGCATACTACTTGTTTCTGACCAAGTCACAGCTAAATATTTATTTGACAAATAAGTTAAGCGAATATAGCAATCAGATTTCATAACCCCATCCTTCTGTTTACCTAAATAGTACAAAGAATCAGAGATCGGGCAGATGATTGTGTTCATTGCATTGTTCTATAGTAGCAGATACTTAATTAAAAAGAAATTCTAGATCTAGTCTAGTGAAGGAACATACTGGCTCAGTACGTTCCATATGAAATCGAGTCTATTAAGTACCTGAATCTAGGGCGGAGTTATAGAGTTCTTAACCTTGAGAGATGATGGGAAAATATTATGTATGGTGGTTAAATTAATTCAGAGGAAACTTAAATTACCTGGACTAAGACTAACAGTGAGTATATTCCTCATTAATTCACTTAATGAATATTTAATGCAAGGCCACTCCTTTCTTGATAAGAGATGCATTAAGAGAAGTGCAAAATAGACTCACCAATGCAAACGTGGCCATAATTTCCAAAACAGGGACAGATTCATAAGCTTTTAATTATCATATGAAGGTGTAATTTTATAATGTTTGTTTTTCCAAAGTTTTATGGTGTACAGAGGAGCAACACTTCTTATGTTTGTTTGGTGGAGATTTAGCGAATGTTCTAGAATAATGTGTTATTTGCACTTGTCTTGAGAAAGGAATGTAATTTTGCAACAAAAAGACAAAAAAAAATTCTTAAGAATATGTGGTGGGAGTGGGATTAAACTTTCATGTGTTTCTTGTTCACTTACAGTTTCTACAGTTTATAATCTATACTAACACTGTCGTGCTATCCTAAAATGTAACATCATCTCTTTGCAAAACCTATTGTAGAGAAGCAGCATCTACCTTTTTGACATAAAGGACCAGGTTTATGGAAGACAATTTTTCCATGGACCAAAGGGATGGTTTTGGGAACATTAAAGTGCATTACATTTATTATGCCCTTTATTTTTGTTCTGATTAAATTGTATAATAAAATTATTATAAAACTCACCATAATACAGAATCAGTGAGAACCTTGAACTTGCTTTCTGCCAACTAGGAGGTCTCATCTAGGGCTGATAGGTGAGAATGCCTTCCAAAATATATTGCTAATATACGGTTGACTCCATAATCCTGTTTAGATTGCTGTCATTGCAGAAAACCCTGCTTCACAAATATAGCATGTTGGAAATGGAAATAAGCTTTGCAGTGTTTTTGTAACAATCTCTGGATTTGCCTTGATTTTAACCCAGAACATATGGACATGTACAGTAGTCTTAAACATACTCTCAGGTCATAAATATTTGTATTCCTATGCAGCTGATGCTCTTCTAGCACAAAGTCACTTTACCTGGGCAACTCACAAATCAGTATGCAGAATCATTTCTTCCCAGTATGCAGATATTTTGTGATTGGGTAGTACTGCTCAAATGCTTTTAAAAGCTGAGATAGATGACTATGCACCTGTTGAGAGATAGAAGGCTCCAACCCAGTCCCTTTCAAAATCTCTGCTAATGTTTTCAACATGTTAAAAATTCATTTTTCACTTATTACTCCCCTAATTGCAGTTTAGCTATGAATGCATCCACTTTATCTGCTGACTTGAACACAAGTGTCATGTCTCCTGGAGGGACAGTCTGAGTGTGTTGAGTGAAGTGAATATGTCACATGAGTAAGCAAGTTTTGTTTCACTTCTATATGCTGCCAGAGGTGACTGTTTATGCTACAGTCATCTCTTGATCAGTTTTAATAACTCAAAATATCTAGCCAGTAATCCACCTTTAGAAAGCTATTGCACATGTATATATAGAAGAAGATATGTATGTTCTCTGTCCGTCTCCACAGAGATATACAAACAGACCTAAGAGTGTGTATTATAATGAAGTTAGTAATTGTAATCTTAACCTGAAACATGTTGTTAAATTGGAGGTAGCCAGTATTTCCCTATGAATGACACAGCATATAGAATCATGTTTAAAAGCAATATCTTTTCATGACCCAGGTTGTGAAAAAAGAGAACCATCTATTCATGATATCATCCCTGTCTGTGTATTTAACAGCACAAAATGACCCTACAAATTTCTCAATATATAATCTTTCAAAGACTTGAAAAGTTTTGCAGTTATGGTGTTGGTTGGCAACAAAATTACACATAACATATCCTCTTGCACTTCCACCTGGAAAATATATTGCACAAACCAAGCATTGTTACCTTCTTGAGAGCATGACTAGACTCATCCACCAGGTTTACATACCCCAATGGCGCCTTAATATTGTCTGAAAATTGTGCATCAGTATTCACTGCTATTTTATCAGTTTAACTAGTTATGATCCTTGCCAAAAGAATATCACGTGTCACCTTTTGAACTGCCTCTCCTAAAAGCTATATGCAATGAGTCAGTACTAATGATATTCTCATGGTAGACTCATTTGATGAATTGGTGTCGTTCAATACTTGCCTGTGTTCTTCATGCTCATTTTCTTTCTGTTTTTTTATTTAAACAAAGAAAAAACAGAAAAAAAGACATATAAAACAAAGACAACATGCAAAAGAGACAAACAAATGACTAGAGTATATACACAACAGTAACATTGCAGGTTTACAAAATCGGATGATAGAAACTTGACAATGGTTGCAATATTGCGTATCGTTATCTTTAAAATAGTTACTTACATTAACAGATATAGACATGTAAAATTGATCTAATCATATGAGTATTAATTGTTCTTTCTCAATAACGAATACATTCAGTAGTATGTTCATTTTAGTTAACTTACATATACATATATACAGGTTTATATCTTTTCCTCTTCCCTTTTCTCTTTCCGCCTTTTCCCTTCCCAATTACTTTTGCTCTTTGAGCTGTTTTTTACCCTTACGTAGTATTTATTATAGATTTTTGATCATATGTACTTTTCTGTTTCTTACACTAGGGAGACAATATGGTATTTGCACATGTGGGTTTGATTTATCTCACTTATGAGTATGGTCTCAAGTTGTGACCATTTACTTACAAAAGTCTCAATGCAATCTTTCTTAATAGCTGAGTAGTACTCCATTGTATGAAAAATACCACATCTTTTTTATCCATTCTTTGATTGATGGGCACTTGGGTTGTTTCCAGGATTTGGCTATTACAAATTGGGTTGCTATAAACATGGGTGCACAGATTCATGTTCATTTTCTAAAACTCCAAACACTTTTATTTTAATCCACTATGCTTAATCTCCATATGATGAAGGGATTTTGAAGGACTGATGGCTTCATTGAGTAGGCAGTTGCCAAATATTATACAAAGCAAGCTTGGAGAATGTAAACTACCTGTTGTAATGAATGCTAAATTTAAACACGTCTCTTAGTACTTTCTTTGAAATGCAACTTTCCATTGGCAGCATTAGAGTCTTTTGCTCTTTCATTGGGTCTTTGCTACTTTTCTAAAAGTTCTTCAGTGAAATTTTAATTTCACTCATTTTGGATAGTTAGCTTTTGGATTTACAGAAGTGTAACAGAGAAAAGTGTGGAGTGCAAGAAAGAGACAGGGATGACAGTTAACACATCAAGTAGTGGGCAGCCTACGTGAAGACTAAAAGCATATCAGGTCCTGATTTAAAGGCTGCTGTGAGATGCATCTACACAATTGAAGTGCATCAACTCATTCGCCACTGTAATGTCTACCATCAAATGCACTTTAATTGTGGCTTGCCATTCCCCAGTCAGATTTTAATATGAGTCTGCAAGGAATGAGTTTACTATGATCTCTGTGCAGTGAAGCCTTTCTGCTAGCATTAATCTGTATTTGCAGGTTCTTCTCTTGCATCTACACCAGAGCTCTGTCTCAGATCATCAGGCCCTAAGTTCTCAGGAAGAGCTTGTTATCTATATCCCTCACATGCCCAGTCCACAGTGGAGTTTCTGTTTCTTGAGAATCTAATGCCTAATGATCCGAGGTGGAGAGGAGTCTGTGATTTTAGCAATGGTGCATGACTGAAATACAGATGATGCTTTGCTCACTCATTTGTTGTTCACCTCATGTGGTGCAGTCTGTTTCTTAACAGGCTGTGGACCAGCACTAGTCCATGCTGGCTCTGTGGACCCCTGAAATACAAGGTAATTCAAGGTGCTGCCCTTATTTATAACTAAATGTATAGTATAGAAAGGTGGCATTCACTCTCAGGAAGAATTACTATGAAGCAATGTCAACACTTTATTTGTTTAAATGTTTAGATAGTAAATAGTTTAGGCTTCATAAACCATAAAACCTCTGAGATTCAACACTGCCATTGAAAAAGAAATGATGTTAGAGACAAAGGTTGAGGGAAAGAGTTGAAAATGAGACAAATATAAAACAGTAAAATCGATCATGGCTTCAAAAGACTTCAATTTAAACTTTGATGTTTGCTTTCTTTACAGATAAGGTTCTTGAAATCTACCATCTATAACATGTTTTGGGATAATATAGGCTATACATTAAGTAAACACAAGTCTTAATAAAAAACAATGTTAGGTAAGTATTAGGTAGGTTGCAGCTTGCTAATCCTTTAAATGAATAGACGTGATAAAACAAAAAAGGAATAAACTCAGTTATTATGAATAACTCAAAAATGCAGATAAAATGAGATAATCAGTTTCATTAAGAAGAAATTTAAAAAAAAACACAGCAATTGTAGTTTAGATCTAAAATATCTCCTAAGTGTCCTATGTGCCAAGAAGTAGGGGTTTTGAAAAATGATGGGATCACAAGGGCGCTATACTCAACAATAGATTAATCCATTGATAAATTCCTAACTAAATGTCCTATTAGGAGGAGGGAACTGTTTTTAGAAGGTAGATCAGTTGAGCATGAACTGAAGGATATATTCTTGTCCCAGGATCCTTCTTCATCTCTCTATTTCTTGACTACAATGAATTGCAGCTTTTTCTTGCCATGCCATTACACTGTGCAGCTTACTCGAGTGGCATCAATTATGGACTAAACCCTCTGAAACTGTGAGCTAAATAATCTCCTTTAAATAGTGAGTGTCAGATATTTGGCTCCATTTTTCAGCATATATATATATATATATTTTTTTTTTTTCTTTTTGTGTGTGTGTGTGTGTGTGTGGTTATGGGGATTGAACCAGGTCTTTGTGCATGCAAGACAAGGACTCTTCCACTGAGACACATCTCCAGCCCCCTGAAAAGTGATTAATACCACAAGACATTAACATTAATTTTCAGCTTTTGAAGGTGGGGGTCAAATGTTGAAAAGTATTTCAAAACTGCAGATTGACTATTGTTGCAATCTTGTGGAATTTCTCTATAGAATTGACTAGCATGAAATAATAAAAACTTAAATGGTAAGAAATGTACATGACTAGTGAATAACTTTGAATCTTGCTTGATATATTACTCCTTCATGGCTCATGAAAATATTATGTGAGGAATATTATTTTTTCTTCATTTTACAAAAGAAAAACTTGAGATGCCAGCTTGCTAAGCAACCTACTCACTTAGTAAGGTGTAGAGGTAGATATTTTTATCTGTACCAATATGCAGCTTGTCGTATTTTTGAAAATACTGAATGCAATAGCTCTCTAGTAGGAGTCCTTGATATGTGCATTCCTGTTGTGTAGTCAGAATTTATCAAAAGAAGATAAAACAAATGTACATTGCTTAAGTACAAAGTTTCAGAAACTCTTTAAATGTTTATCAATTTGCAAAAAAA